>CAJHQQ010003177.1:0-49276 GCA_905132885.1 Moricandia moricandioides | reverse complement strand
TTCAAGGTCTCACTGGAATGATCTATGAAGTATTGGATAGAGAGAAGAGAAGAACACTTGATACAGCCTTGAAACAACTTGAACAAGGAGGATTCATATCAGCTGAGATTAACATGAGCTATGGAGGATCTAAAGCTCATTAGGAGACACTCCAAGATCAAGTCAAGTCGTGGCCAAGAGGGAACCAAAGAAGAACCAGCTTGTTGGTTTATTTATTTTAATTGTAATTCATGTAAACCAAGTTTTAATAGGATTAGGATTAGACCAAGTAATAAACCAATTTCGAATTGGATTAGGATTAGGGTTAAACTAAACCATTCTGGTTAAGGATTAGGTTTTCTTTTAGCTTAGGACGTTTCTATTTATCATTGTATGCAGCTGAGAGTTTGAAATCAATCAATCGATCTTTTTATCAGAAAACTGTTTTTCTCTCTTCTCTTGTCTTTGGCGAGCTGAGACTTTGCTGGTGTGTAATATCCAGCTTGGGGTCTCTGGTTTAGTGTGTCATATCTAGATCAGTGTCCTTTGGAGTATCAGGAGTCGAGCCATAACTCTTGTGTCCCACATCGATCCACAAGCCTTGATACAGATCGAGTCTTTGATTCTCTGTTTGCAAGGATTATCTCTGTGATCCATTCTAGACACTAAGCAGGGTGATCTTGTGTCAGTGGAGCAGAAAACCATCTTTGGAGCATCACATAGCTCTGAGGAGGAGACCATATTCATCATCTATCATCCACCCCCGCCCCCTTCAAGTGATCCAGGGAGAGACAGCCATTCCATGTAAGTTTAATGAAGAACAAGTGTGTTTAGCTCAAGAACAAGAGAGAGAATGAGAGTTTGATCCGTGAGAGTGAGAGAGAGAGAGTGTAGGAAGGATTTCTTTATTTCCTTGCTTTACAAATGTGAATGAGTTACAATATATAAAGGCAAGTTGCCTCAGCTCTAAACTAGATATTTGACAAAGAGAATGAATAAAATAAGCTGCATCTGGTCGAGGATAGTGACAGGTCCTAAACGGTCACCAAGGAGCCTCTCCTTAAGTAGAACATGTGACTAATACTATAAACAATCCAGCCTTGTCTTCTTCTTGCTTCACACACGGATCTCTCTTGCTTCACCAACGGCTCCTTGGCTGATTTAAATTCATCTTCTTGTCTTCCAAGGTAAGTTAGGTCATGGATGAAAGCTTGGAAGCCAAGATGGTACGGACAAACTTGTATCACAAGTATTGTACGGACCAGACTTCTTTAACTCGCCCAAATGCTCTCTTATGTATTGATGCTTCATGTCTTCATCTCAATACTCCCCCTCAAGCTTGACCATGTGGAACAAGTCAAGCTTGGACCCCATAAGACTTCCCTCATTAAAACCTTAATATGCAAAACCCATTTGGGACAAAAACATAAGAAGGAAAGAGTAGAAGCTCCATGGCTTAGGAGGACTGGTTCCGGTTGATATCAATGAGTCCAAGTCTAGGATAGATGGACTCACACACCTTGGTGCTCGCTGCTTTGGTAAAGATTTCTGCAAGCTGATCTTCACTCCTAGTAAACCATTTACCTTACTTTGTGGCAGCCTACTTCAATGTGTTTAGTCCTCTCATGAAACACTGAATTTGAGGCTATGTGTATAGCTGCCTGATTATCACAATGCATTGTGATGGGGGCTGTGATCTCTATTCCCAAGTCCTTGAGTAGACCCTTAATCCATACTAGCTCACTTGTAAGCTTCCTCATGCTCCTATATTCTGCTTCAGCACTTGAACATGAGACTACCTTCTGTTTCTTGCTCTTCCATGTGACTAGATTGCCTCCAATGAAGGTACAATAACTAGTAGTAGATTTCCTATCATTCCTATCTCCAGCCCAATCCGCATCACAGTATCCAACCACTTCAGTATTGCCATTGCATCCCATCCATACACCTTGACCCGGAGCTCCACTTAGGTATCTCAGTATCCTTTCTACCATTTTCCAGTGGTGAATAATGGGAACTTGCATATGCTGGCTCACCTGGTTCACAGCAAAGCACACATCTGGTCTTGTTATGGTCAGATAGATCAGCTTCCCTACTAGCCTTCTATATTGCTTTGGATCTTCATAAGGAGTGGCATCATACTCCCCCTCACGCAAGATCTTGTATCCATCTTCTAGTGGTGTCTTAGCTGGTTTCTCTCCAAGCATTCCTGCACCATTTAAGAGATCAAGTGTGTACTTCCTTTGGGAAAAGAAGAGCCCCTCTTTAGATCGGCATAATTCAATCCCAAGGAAGTACTTTAGCTCACCAAGGTCCTTAATATCAAACACAGATTTTAAATAAGCCTTAGTGGCTTGTATACCTGCTTTGTCACTCCCTGAGATGATGATATCATCAACATACACAAGGATGACTACTATACCTTATTGGCTAGTGAGAGTGAACAATGTGTGATCTGCCTCAGACCGGTTGAATCCTCTCCCATTCAAGGTTGTGCTTAGCTTGTGATACCAAGCTCTTGGTGATTGCTTTAGGCCGTAGATAGCCTTCTTAAGTCTCCACACATTGCCTGGTTTCACCTTGTCTTCCATTCCCGGAGGAGGTCTCATGTAGACTTCATCTTCTAGTTCTCCTTGAAGAAATGCATTCTTCACATCCATTTGCCACAAATCCCACTCTAAGTTTACTGCTAGTGAGAGCATGATCCTGATGGTGTGAAGCTTTGCAACTGGTGCAAATGTGTCTAAATAATCCTCTCCATATGTTTGAGTGAATCCTCTAGCCACCAGCCTTGTCTTCTTTCTTTCTGGTTTCCCATTAGCTAGATACTTGATAGTATAGAGGAGTCGGCTTGTTACAGCTTTCTTCCCTTTCGGAAGTGGAGTCTCATACCATGTATCATTCTTTTCCATGGCTCCCATCTCAGCTCTAACTGATTCTCTCCACTCCTCATCTGCCATAGCCTCCTCATAGGTTTTTGGTATCCATTCTTGATCCAAATTACTCATGAACACTTGATGGATTTCTGGATATTGCACTAAGGAGCATACTGCCTGAATGGGATGAGCCACAGCATTTGCATTGAAGTAAACTCTTGTGTTTTTTCATTTATCCGGACCATGTCTAATTTTGGTGCTTCTTCTCAGCTGTTGTACTTCTTGTACTGCTTCTTCTTCTTGCTGACCAGAATCCTCTACAGCCTCATCCTCATTTTCACCATCTTGATCAGGCACTTCAGGACTGTCCTCAGTTTCTTGTTGGTTCCCCCCTTCATGATCAGGATGGGGATCCTCTATGACTGGTTCCTTGTCTTGTGGCATGGCTGGAGCTACTGTTTCTCTTGCCTTTGGCTGGTTATTCCCAAGGCTCTCTAGAATAATCCTTAGGTTGTTGGCTCTGTCTGAGGGTGCTTGTGAGAGGTCCTTGAGGTTATCCCAACTCTTCTCATCATAGTAACCCTTTGACTCCATAAACTTGACATCTCTTGAGACCATCACCCTTCTGGTTTCCGGTACATAGCACTTATAACCCTTCTGGTTAGATGAGTATCCAATAAACATTGCCTTAACACTTTTCGGTTCTAACGTGTTCCTTAGTTCACCTGGGATCAAAACAAAACAGGGACACCCAAACACACGCAAGTGATCAATGGAGGGTTTGTCTTTAGTAAGTACCTCATACGGGGAGACATCATGAAGGACTCGTGTAGGTGTTCTATTTATCAGATAGCATGCTGTTACAACAGCATCACCCCAAAACCTCTTTGGGACATTTGTATGGAACATCATGCTCCTTGCAACCTCCATAAGATGGCGATTTTTCCTCTCAGCCATTCCATTTTGTTGTGGTGTGTATGGGCAACTTGTTTGGTGAATGATTCCATGCTTAGCAAGATGATTTTTGAAGGCATGGCTTGTGTACTCTCCTCCATTATCTGACCTAAATATTTTGATCTTGGCATTAAAGTGGTTAGTTACATAACTCTGAAAGTTCATGAAAGCCTCTAATACTCTATCCTTAGATTGTATTAGTGTTAACCAAGTATATTTAGATTTTTCATCTATGAATGAGACAAAATATTTGTGATTTTCTCTAGAGACACAAGGAGCAGTCCATACATCTGAGTGAACTAAGTCAAAACAATGCTCATAAATAGTAGATGATTTAGTAAAAACAGTCTTGCAATGTTTTCCTAGGATACAAGCCTCACAACTATCATTTTTAAAAGAGAGATTAGGCAACATTAACCCTAAAGCACGAGTGTGGGGATGGCCTAATCTAGCATGCCATAATACATCAGAGGCTAAACAAGAAGCAGATTTAAAAGCTGAATGTAAATCAGATTGAAACTTGGTGTCTTCTAGCAAATAAAGGTCTCCTTTGCTCACACCCTTTCCAATCATCTTACTTGTCTCAATATCCTGAAAATAAACCTCATTAGGACTAAAGATGACATTTCAATTCAGATCATTAGTTGCCTTTTTAACCGAGATCAAGTTATTAGCAAATGAGGGCATGTAAAGTGCCTTAGATTCTTTTTCAAACAATTTCAGGTTCCCTACTCCCTCAATAGGAATACTATCACCATTAGCAATCTTAACACTTCCTAAGGCAGGTTCTATATTACTAATGAGACTAGAATCCTTAATCATATGATGGGTAGCTCCTTAATCAACAATTAGAGACTTAGTGTTTAAATAAGTATTGAATGTATTACTATTTGTGAATGCATTTTTGTTACCAGAGTTTGCATTGAGAGCCTTGATCAAGGCCTCAATATCTGACTTTCGGAGGTAGGAGTCCTCCTGTGCTGACTGAGAAGAGGCACCAACAGCAAAAGTGGTTAAGACCATAGCTTTTCCCTCCTCTCCTAGGCGCATAGGACCAGAGTTGTGTGGCTGAGTCTCTTGAGCTCTTGCCTCATGTGCCATGCCTTGTCCATACTTGTTTGTTGAGGATGGCCTGAGGTGAGGATGAAGTGTCCAGCAGTTGCTCTTGTTGTGACCAGACTTCTTACAATGGTCACAAAAACCTGAGCGCCTATCTCCAGCTTGTTTGTAAGCTGCTTTGTTGAATGCTGGTGCTTCTCCCTTCTCTGCCTTGTGTGCCATAGATAAATCCCCCTTTCCACCGAGTAAACCATCTGACCCCAACTCTTTCTGAAGTTGGGAACACACCTCATCATAGCTTGGTAGTTCCTTGGCCCTGAGAATGTGTTTTATCAAGTCATTGAAACTTGAGTTGAGGGTGAGAAGTAATCCGAAGACCTTGTCTTGCTCACGCCTTTCTTCAAGTATGGTAGGGTCAGTGGTGCTTGGCCTCAGCATCTCAAGTTCAGACCACAGCTGGCTGTACTTCCCAAGGTGTTTGGTGAGATCCATCTCTTCTTGTTGCAAGTTGTTGATGGCTCTCTTCACTTCAAAGATCCGGGTTAAGTTTGAAGTGTTGCCATATACCTTTTGCAAGGTCTCCCAAAGTTGTTTTGCGGTTTCACAATGTGAATAAGCTTCCATAATAGGAACATCGAGTGAGCTTTGTAGGATGGACAGCACCATGAGGTCCTCTTGACTCCATTTGCCTTCATCTACCTCTACAATCTCCTCGCCATCTTCTCCTTGAGTGATTTGCTTTGGTGCTTCACCTGTGGTGATATGCTCCCATAAGCCTCTTCCACCAAGGGCTGTTCTTCTCAATCTTGACCAAATGAGATAGTTTACCCCTTTTAAGGTAACCGGAATCACCACTGGTTTGTTGTTGAAGTTGTACTCCATCTCGGAATGTTATTATCCAGTGGGTAAAAGAGTGTTCTTGAGATTTTGTGAAAAGTAAACCGTGGAAAAGAAAGAGAGTAAGGTTTAGAGTAGCTTTGCGGAAGTGAAAAAGAGGTTCAGAAGCTTAAAGCTCTGATACCATGTAAGTTTAATGAAGAACAAGTGTGTTTAGCTCAAGAACAAGAGAGAGAATGAGAGTTTGATCCGTGAGAGTGAGAGAGAGAGAGAGAGAGTGTGTAGGAAGGATTTCTTTATTTCCTTGCTTTACAAATGTGAATGAGTTACAATATATAAAGGCAAGTTGCCTCAGCTCTAAACTAGATATTTGACAAAGAGAATGAATAAAATAAGCTGCATCTGGTCGAGGATAGTGACAGGTCCTAAACGGTCACCAAGGAGCCTCTCCTTAAGTAGAACATGTGACTAATACTATAAACAATCCAGCCTTGTCTTCTTCTTGCTTCACACACGGATCTCTCTTGCTTCACCAACGGCTCCTTGGCTGATTTAAATTCATCTTCTTGTCTTCCAAGGTAAGTTAGGTCATGGATGAAAGCTTGGAAGCCAAGATGGTACGGACAAACTTGTATCACAAGTATTGTACGGACCACACTTCTTTAACTCGCCCAAATGCTCTCTTATGTATTGATGCTTCATGTCTTCATCTCAATATTCCACGGCTACACCAAGTGGTATCAGAGCCACTTGAAGGTTTAGGGTTTGATTTTCTTAACCAATGTCACGACTTCCATCATATATCCAGCAATCTTCTATGTATTCTTATAGAAAACTTGAAGAGAAGGCTAAAGAACCAGCAACAAGGGAGCTGTTGCAAAGAGGAGAAAAAGTTATCCAGATTCCACCCTTCTATGGAGAGTTTGATCCAAATACATATCTAGAATGGGAAAAGGATGTGGATTTCGTTTTTCACTGCCATAGATACACAGCAGAGAAGCAGGTTCATATAGCAACTACTGGCTTATATGGATATGCACTTGAATGGTGGTATCAACTTGCTAACAAAAGAAAACAGTGTGGAGAGTTACAGATTTCTTCTTGGTATGAGATGAAGGCTGTCATGAAGAAAAAGTTTGTAGCCAAGAGGTATGGTCAAACTGATTTGAAAAGGATGCACAGCCAATCTGGGGCAGCTACAAGACTTGCTAGAACACCAAAAGATGAGCCAAATACATACTATGGTGGTGAGGCACAAAGAAAGTTGCAGCTACATCAACCATATTTTGAGGAATTGTAAAGCCCACAGTTCAAGCAAGACCTCAGGAACATGATAAATCAATCAATCAATGCTGTGATGAAAAAAAAACAACAGAGGTCAGTCCCACGTTCAGCATCAAAAGATGATGAGCTAAGTTGTTACCTAAAGGAACAAGCTGAGAAGAAGGAAGAAACTGCAACAACACAGGGTGAGAGAGAACAAGATTTCGAATCAGAACCAACCACTCTTTGTCAAGGAGAAAACTTGGAAAATACACTGAAACAAGAGAAGAAATTATCAGTTAGGTGTGATCACGTGCCTGATCAAACAAAGAAGAAGATGCAGTGCTAGAAGAGTCATCTGAAGCTCCTGAAGTGTTGCTTTCTATGGTTGATCAAGGTGAGAATTTTAAGAATATATCTTGTGAGTTACTGATCAAGCTTAAGGTATCTCTTCAGCTCAGCATAGGGACCCATCTAAGAGTTCTCAAAGGTCTGCAACAAGTTGTTTTTGAACCAGGAGGAAGCTTGAGTGTGAGTAGAAGAAGTAACAACAATTTGGTGCAGAAAACAGTTTCATACAAGCTTGATTTGCAAGGTTCTTTCACTCCTGGAGAACAAGATTTGAGGTCAAATCTTTTTGAAGGGAGAGAGGATGGTGTGATCCTAAGTAGCAGCAGTAAACAAAGAGGAGGAACAGGAGGCAACACGTCCTTATCAGATCCACAACAGATCAGAACAAGTAGAGAGTAAAAACAGAAACTGGTTGTAGTTAAAGAGACGCCAATACTTGAGAGTGAGTATGGGGACCAATGCACACGACGACCTGACCTTATGCAGCAAAAGAATCAAGTTAAAATCTGTGCTGTTCAAGGTACTTTGAGATATATCAGAAGCATTCCTCTACTTCAATATAAAAGGCTATGCAGACACTAAAACAACCAGCAAGGTTCCTGCTTGTTTTTGGAGATCTAATTCTCCTATCTTATCAGGGAAATAATAGAATACATGCTGAGGTAGCAATGGTTGAGGCGTGTGTATGGAGTAAATGGAGAGAAGCTCCTTCAGCAGCAGCTGAATCTGAGCTAAATAAAGAGGAGAAACTGGTTGCTCTAAGTTCTGTTTGCAATGAGATAAATCTAAGCAACCTGAGGGGCTTGCAACACTTTGTATTCAAGCCAGGAGAAGAGCTGTGTGTGTGCGAGAACAGGGACCAAGTCATGGTCAAAAGAGCAAGGAGTTTGGAGTTGATTAATCAAGGTTCTATCATCTTACAAGACTTGGATTTGAGGACAAATCCTTTTGAAGGGAGAGAGTATGGTGCGATCCTGATCATGCTCAAACTTAAGAGAAGGGATCCAGCATATGGACTAGCGAAGATACTGATCAAAGCTTGGCTTAATGGGAAGTTTCAAGGTCTCACTGGAATGATCTATGAAGTATTGGATAGAGAGAAGAGAAGAACACTTGGTACAGCCTTGAAACAACTTGAACAAGGGGGATTCATATCAGCTGAGATTAACATGAGCTATGGAGGATCTAAAGCTCATTAGGAGACACTCCAAGATCAAGTCAAGTCGTGGCCAAGAGGGAACCAAAGAAGAACCAGCTTGTTGGTTTATTTATTTTAATTGTAATTCATGTAAACCAAGTTTTAATAGGATTAGGATTAGACCAAGTAATAAACCAATTTCGAATTGGATTAGGATTAGGGTTAAACTAAACCATTCTGGTTAAGGATTAGGTTTTCTTTTAGCTTAGGACGTTTCTATTTATCATTGTATGCAGCTGAGAGTTTGAAATCAATCAATCGATCTTTTTATCAGAAAACTGTTTTTCTCTCTTCTCTTGCCTTTGGCGAGCTGAGACTTTGCTGGTGTGTAATATCCAGCTTGGAGTCTCTGGTTTAGTGTGTCATATCTAGATCAGTGTCCTTTGGAGTATCAGGAGTCGATCCATAACTCTTGTGTCCCACATCGATCCACAAGCCTTGATACAGATCGAGTCTTTGATTCTCTGTTTGCAAGTATTATCTCTGTGATCCATTCTAGACACTAAGCAGGGTGATCCTGTGTCACTGGAGCAGAAAACCATCTTTGGATCATCACATAGCTCTGAGGAGGAGACCATATTCATCATCTATCATCCACCCTCGCCCCCTTCAAGTTATCCAGGGAGAGACAGCCATTCCACGGCTACACCACACTCTCACTTTGTCACTTGTTCTTCACATTGTTCATCCTTGTTCTTCATTTACTTTCATGGTATCAGAGCTTTAAGCTCCTGATTTCCTTAAAAACTTCCGCACAATCACTCTACTCACTTCACTCTTTCATTTAAACCGATTAAATTCTGTTTCAGCTCAAGAACACTCTTTGGACCAGTGGACAATACTCTGGCCGAACCTTGTTCTTGACTGTTCTCTTGGTTGATTCTTACTTTCTTCTCCTATCTACAAGCTCTATAAACCTTGTTTCACTTCTTTGCTCCTGTCTAGACAAGTTTCACTTCATTTACTCTTGATTCACCCCATTACCCGCTAGACAAAAGCAAGAAGAAGATGGAGAAGCTGGATTATCAGCTGCACAAGCCCCTCATGATTCCGGCTACTCTAAAGGGAGCCAACTACATTACCTGGTCAAGATTGGCCAAGACTGCTCTTGGAGGACGAGGCTTATGGAAGCACATCACCACAAGTGAGGCACCAAAGCAAATCACCCAAGGAGCTGACGGCAAGGAGGTTGTAGAGGTAGACAATGACAAATGGGAGCAAGAGGATCTCATGGTATTGTCTATCTTGCAAAGCTCACTTGATACTCCCATTATGGAGTCATATTCTCACTGTGAAACCGCAAAGAAACTGTGGGAAACTCTTCAAAAGGTTTATGGAAACACATCAAACCTGACCCGGATCTTTGAGGTGAAAAGTGCCATCAACAACTTGCATCAAGAGGAGATGGACTTCACCAAGCATCTAGGGAAGTACAGCCAGCTTTGGTCAGAGCTTGAGATGCTGAGACCAAGCACTACTGACCCTAGTGTTCTTGAAGAAAGGCGTGAGCAAGACAAAGTCTTTGGACTGTTGCTCACACTTCACCCAAGCTTCAATGATGTCCTAAAGCACATACTGAGGTCCAAGGAGCTTCCAAGCTATGATGAGGTGTGCTCTCAACTACAGAAGGAGCTAGGCTCAGAAGGTTTATTTGGAGGAAAAGGCGAGCTAACCATGGCCAACAAAGCTGAGAAGGTAGACAATGCGGCAGCTAATAAGTCCTACTTCAAGCCTAGAGGTGGTGGAGGAGATAAACAAGTCATGTGTGAACATTGCAAGAAGGAAGGTCACTCTAAAACCAACTGATGGATCTTACACCCACACTTGAGACCTGCCTCAGCAAATAGATACAACCGTTCTAAGGCTAATGAAGCTAGAGAACAAGAAGGGTCACAGCCTCCCAATGCAGCAATGCGCATGGGGGAGGATGGGAGAGCTATGGCAGCAACTACACGGGTGGTTGGGTCTGGATCTTCACAGCCTTCCAATGATGACTCCTTCATCCGCAAGTCTGACTTTGAGGCACTCATAAAGGCCCTCAATGCCAACTCTGGTAACCTTAGTAGTTTTGCTTTAAAATCTGTGTTAAATGCATCAGAACCTAGTAAACCTTTGATAGTTGACTCAGGAGCTACACACCACATGATTAGGGATGTTAACCTCATTAGTAATATCAAACCAGCACTAGGTAATGTCTTGATAGCAAATGGGGATAGTATACCCATTAAAGGTATAGGAAATTTGAACTTGTTTGACAAAGAATCTCAAGTTCTTTATATGCCTACCTTTACTTCCAACTTACTATCAGTAAAGAAAGCTACTAATGATCTTAATTGTAATGTGATTTTTAGTCCTAATGAGGTTTGCTTTCAGGATATTGAGACTAGTAAGATGCTGGGAAAAGGTGTGAGCAAAGGACAGCTATATGTTCTTGAAGACACCAAGACTAGTTCAGATTTATCTTATGCGTTTAAATCCACTTCTGTTTTATCTACTGATGTGTTACGGCATGCTAGATTAGGCCACCCTCATTCTAGAGCTTTAGCATTGATGTTACCTAATCTATCTTTTAAAAATGAAAGCTGTGAAGCTTGTATCCTTGGTAAACATTGCAAATCAGTTTTTCCTAAATCTATGACTATTTATGAAAACTGCTTTGATTTAGTTCATTATGATGTATGGACAGCACCTTGTTTATCTAGGGAAAATCATAAGTATTTTGTCACATTTATAGATGAAAAATCAAAGTTTACTTGGTTAACACTGATCCCAAGCAAATATAGGGTGTTAGAAGCATTTACCAATTTTCAAAACTATGTCACTAACCATTTCAACTCTAAGATTAAAATTTTTAGGTCTGATAATGGTGGAGAATACACAAGTCATGCGTTCAAACACCACTTAGCTAGACATGGGATCATTCACCAAACAAGCTGTCCATACACACCTCAACAAAATGGTGTGGCTGAGAGGAAGAATCGCCACCTTATGGAAGTAGCAAGGAGTATGATGTTCCATACCAGTGTTCCTAAAAGGTTTTGGAGTGATGCTGTGGTTGCTGCATGCTACGTGATCAATAGAACACCAACTAAAATCCTGGAAGATGAATCTCCATTTCAGGTATTGCATAAAACAAACCTGACACACTCCTAGGATGCTTCTTTGGTTGATGGGGAGGATAGATCCTTGCAAGAACGAATCAGGGACTCAAGTTCTTCAAGGTGTGTTGATTGAATGGTGACACAAGAGGGATGAGAGAGCTCTTGATACTCCTAGATGATCAACTCGGATATAACACACCAAGTTAAACACCCTTAAGATTCTGGATATGACACACCAGAGAGGGACACGACAAACTTCTAGAGAGAGAGAGAGCCGTTAAAGAGAACAAAGGGTTTTGATAAAAGATTGCTTGCCTACAATAGGGTTTGCGGAAACCTTTAAATAAAGAAACCAGAGAACAAGCTCTCTAGGGTTTAAAAACATAACATGAAAACTATAGTTTAAAAGATAACATAAGCTAAAGATAAATGATCTTCTAGTAGTCTTGGACCGAGATGGGGACTAGGTGATTTGTAAGACAAGTCGTGGCCTCGTTAAAAACCTTCCTCCGGAAAACCTCGTGGGACAAAACCAAAAGCAAGGAAAAGAGCACACACCAAATGTCTTGCCTAAACACTAACTCAGCTTGATGTAGAGATAGCTTGAATGGTGATCAAGATATCTCGGTTCAAACCTTTTCCAAGACTTTCTTCTTGTTGTGGATGTGAAGTGAGTAATCCTACAACAGTCTCCTTAAGTTTCTTGGCTCTGGAACGGGTCATGGGACCTTCTGGAATGGTCAAAGCATCATCACCAGGCTGCTGGAGCATTGTGGCATCATGTGGCTCATCTAGGCTTTCTTTACTCCCTTTAGTACTCTGGTCCATGATCACATCATCCCCTTCCTCTTGAAAAGGATTTGTCCTCAAATCTTGTTCATCAACAACAAAGGGAACCAAGTCAATAACATTGAAGCTATTAGACACATCATACTTACCTTGGAGATCAAGTTTATAGGCATTGTCATTGATCTTGTGGATGATCTCAAAGGGTCCATCAATTCTTGGCATCAGCTTGGACTTCCTCTCGTTGGGAAACCTGTCCTTCCTCAGATGAAGCCAAACCTTGTCACCGACTTCAAAGAGCTGCACACGCCTTCCCTTGTTGGTTGCTTCTCATAGTATTTAGTTTTCTGTTCAATGTTTTGTCTAGCCTTCTCATGGATTTGCTGGACCATCTCAGCTTTCTTCTTGCCGTCCAAACTAACCCTTTCACACTCAGGTAATGGCATTAGATCCAAAGGAGAGGTGGGATTGAACCCATAAACAATTTCAAAAGGAGAGTACTTAGAAGCAGAATGCATGGCATGATTGTATGCAAATTCACAATGTGGTAAGTAGTCTTCCCAAGTTTTCAAGTTCTTTCGGATGAATGCACGCAGGAGTGTTCCTAGAGTTATATTAACTACCTCAGTTTGTCCATCAGTTTGTGGATGACATGTAGTAGAAAACAACAGCTTAGTGCCTAGCTTAGACCACAAAGTCTTCCAAAAGTAACTAAGAAACTTAATGTCCCTATCAGAAACTATAGTCCTAGGCATGCCATGTAAGCGAACAACTGTTAAGATTAATAAAGAGTAGGAATGAGTTGAGATGGATTATGAGATTATTTGGGAAGATATTATACTTAAGGGTTGAGAGTAAATCCGTGAAGATGAAGTAACTTGGGAAGGAAGGCAGAAGTTTGTATTAAGCAAAGAAGAGGGAAACCAAAGACTCTTTAGGAGAAAGAGTCTTTGGTATATGACCGTTGGAGTATGCTCGTCTTTGTCTACAGTGACAAGGAGCAGATAAGGCTCTTCTTTGTCTACAGTGAGACAGGCTGGAAAGAGAGAGCATCTGGTCATAGATGCTAAAGGCATCACGCGTGTGAAGCCTCTCAGCCTATTATTCAAACCATACGCTCCCTCCTCCTTTGAACTCACATGCTTGGTCAACCTCTTGCCTTATCCTTACACGGAAAACCCTTGTATGCTTCCCTATAAATATTGTAATCCTTCTTGAGAAATAAATTAGACAGTTTACAATCTTTTTAGACTTATTCTCTCTTACTCTAGTCTCTAAATCTGTGTTCTTAAGTCAATCTCATACAAACCAAGTCTTAATCCTTCTTTTCTATACATAAACACCTTCTTTACTTAAAAATATTATGGTATCAGAGATAGGTTGAAGCGGATCTGGGTTTGTGTTCTTGAGGCTTTGAAGGTTCAAGTATGAAGCTTTGAAGATCAAGGTGTGTTCCGGGTTGGTTCTTGTGTTAGCGGTTGAAGATTCAAAGTAAAGAAGTGTTGGTGTGCTGCGTGTTCTGAAGGTCAGATTGTAAAGGTCAGATCTTCTAGTGGTTGCGGAATCTAGCTCTTAGACTAAGATAGTTGAAGGCTGTGCTTAGTTTAAGTTGTTGTGGTGGTTGTATCTCTGGAAGTTATTATCTTAGGATTGCCGAGTAGTCCTAAGACTTAGTTCATCTTAAGCAAGCTTTGGAGTGTGTAAGCTGTTGAGATGGAGGGTGAAAACAAACATATACACATGAAGATACCAGTAACCCTTAAAGGAGGGAATTACTTGCTGTGGTCAAGGCTGGTAAAGACTGCTGTGGGAAGCAAGGGTTTATGGGGACATATCACATCTGGTGAGTCTCCAAAGCTCATTGCTCATGAAGGTGATGAGGCGCTTATCACCACTGATGAAGAAAAATGGAAACAAGATGACTTGCTTGTGCTATCAGTCCTTCAAGGGTCTTTAGAGCAGTCTATCTTAGAGGCGTATAGCTATTGTACCAAAGCAAAGGATCTGTGGGATACCTTGAAGAAAGTTTATGGAAACATCTCTAATCTGAGTAGAGTGTTTGAAGTCAAGAGAGCAATCAACAACTTGGTGCAAGAGGATGTGGAGTTCACTAAGCATCTTGGGAAGTTTAGAGCATTGTGGTCTGAACTTGAGATGTTGAGGCCAAGTACCACGGATGTTGATGAGCTAAATGAGAGAAGGGAGCAAGACAAGGTCTTCGGTTTATTGCTTACTCTAAACCCAGCCTACAATGGTCTGGTGAAGCACATCCTGCGTGCAGAGAAGCTACCAACCTTAGAGGATGTATGTGCTCAAGTTCAAAAAGAGGAAGGGTCCATAGGACTATTTGGTGGCAAAGGAGAGATGACTGTGGCAAACCGTGCATCTCAAGCTGAAGAGAGTGAAGTTGTTCAGGCTAATAAGGCGGTTCATGGCAAGTATGAGGATAGGAGGTTCAATGGGAGTTGTGACCATTGCAAGAAGCATGGACACAAGAAGAGCCAATGCTGGACTTTGCACCCTCATTTGAAACCGGCCAAGTTTATGAAGGAAGGAAGAGAAGGGAGAGCTCATGTCTCGGATGGGTCTAGTGGTTCAGGCACTTCTAACAAGGCTAAGGATGGAGAGGGACAGGCTAATGGTGATGGGAAAGCTTTAGTTACCTACACTGGAGCTCCAAGCGGTCGTGGGAATGATGATTTCATCCGGAGGTCAGACATGGATGCACTCATCAGAATGCTCAAAGATAATGGTAACTTCTTTGGTAAACCAAATGGGTATTCTTATGGTGCAATGTTGATAAATGATAGTGAGTATGATAAGAATAATAGGATTGAAATAGAGCATGCTAAACTTGCTAGACATGATCAGGTTCATAATGCATCTACCAACATGTTTAATCTTGATAAAGATGCATCTAGATCGCCTAGTATACTTTGTCATACTGCTGAAAATATGTCTAAACCTCTTATTGTTGATTCTGGAGCATCTCATCATATGATTAGTGACACTAGCTTAATTAAAAACATTGAATCTGCTAGTGGTCAAGTAATGATAGCAAATGGTGATAAAATTCCTATTAAAGGAATAGGTGACTTAAGATTATTCAACAAGGAGTCTAAAGCTTTCTATATGCCTGAATTCACTTTTAATCTTCTTTCTGTTAAGAAATGTGCTACTGATTTACAATGCAATGTCATATTTAGTCCTAATGATGTGAAGTTTCAGGATATTAAGAGTAATAAGCTCATTGGACAAGGAGTTACAAGAGGAGAGCTTTATTTACTTGAAGACTTAGCACATGTCCATGAACTTAGTTGCTCGTTTACTTCTGCTTCTGTTTTGAATAAGAATGCCTTGTGGCATAGTAGATTAGGTCACCCTCATGTTAGAGCACTGAACCTAATGTTACCAGGTGTGGTTTTTGAAAATGATAAGTGTGAGGCTTGCATTTTAGGGAAACATTGTAAGAGTGTGTTTAAAAAGTCTAGTACTGTTTATGAAAACTGTTTTGATTTAATTCACTCAGATGTTTGGACTTCTCCTTGCTTATCTAGAGATAATTACAAATATTTTGTCACATTCATAGATGAGAAATCCAAATACACCTGGTTAACCTTAATTCAATCAAAAGATAGGGTCCTTGATCCATTTAGAAATTTTCAGACTTATGTGACTAACCATTATGATGCCAAGATTAAGATTTTCAGGTCTGATAATGGAGAAGAGTATACAAGCCATGCATTCAAGAACCATCTTAGTCAACATGGAATTCTTCATCAAACTAGCTGTCCCTATACACCTCAGCAAAATGGAGTGGCTGAGAGAAAGAATCGGCATCTTATGGAGGTGGCTAGATCAATGATGGTTCAAACCAATGTTCCTAAGAGGTTTTGGAGTGATGCTGTGGCTACTGCTTGCTATCTTATTAACCGCACACCAACAAGGATTCTGCATGATCAAGCTCCATTTGAAGTTCTGAACAAGTATAAGCCTTCTTTGGAGCATTTGAGGATCTTTGGTTGTGTGTGTTTTGTGCTTGTTCCAGGAGAATTGAGAAACAAGTTAGAAGCCAAGAGTACAAAGGCCATGTTCATTGGATACTCCTCATCTCAAAAGGGATATAAATGTTTTGATCCTAGCACCAGGCAGCTGTTTGTATCAAGGGATGTTAAGTTTATTGAAGAAAGAGGGTATTATGGAGAGCAGGACAAGGAGGACTTGAAGGATCTCACATCTGATAAAGCAGCTGTGTTAAGGAACATTTTGGAGGGTCTTGGCATAGGTGTAACCCAGGATCAGAATGGTGGACACAGACCAAGTAGAAGCCCTGTTCCGGATCATGTAAACAACAACTCTCCCCACCTTGACCATGAGGGGGGAATAGAACCAGAGGAGTCTGAAAGCAAGACTGGAGAAGAAGTAAGAGATGATGAGGCTGGAAGGGAGGATTCTAGTCATCAAGGTGTTGAAGAAGAGAGCACATGTTCTCATGATCAAGGTGTGGAGTCATCTGATTATGAGAATGCGCAAGATGCTGAACCACAGCAGCCATTAAGGAGAAGCACAAGAGTTAGACACCCACCTTCTAACTGGGTGAATACAAGAGTATACTACAATGCACAGGCGGTTGAGCATCCATCTCAAGTGGTTTGCTCGTTTGCTCAATTTCCTATGGAGCATTGTGCTTTCATGACTTCTCTAGACAGTAGCTATGTTCCAAGGTCTTATGAGGAAGCCATGAAGGATAAGGAGTGGGTTGAATCAGTGGGTGCTGAAGCAAATGCCATGATCAAGAACCAGACATGGTATGAGAGTGAACTACCTAAAGGGAAGAAGGCTGTAACTAGTAGGTGGATATTCACTATTAAGTATAAAGCTGATGGGTCTGTGGAAAGGAAGAAGACCAGGTTGGTTGCAAGGGGTTTTACTCAAACATATGGTGAGGATTACATTGACACCTTTGCTACGGTTGCTAAGCTTCACACTATCAGGATTGTTCTTTCTCTTGCTATTAATATGGAGTGGGGTCTATGGCAAATGGATGTGAAGAATGCTTTTCTTCAAGGAGAACTTGAGGATGAAGTGTATATGCATCCTCCTCCTGGCCTTTAGCATTTGGTTAAGAAGGGAAATGTTTTAAGGTTAAAGAAAGCCATATATGGGTTGAAGCAGTCTCCAAGAGCCTGGTACAACAAGCTAAGTACCACATTGAATGGAAGAGGATTCATAAAATCTGAGCTTGACCATACTCTCTTCACGCTTAAGACACCCTCAGGTATTGTGGTTCTTTTAGTATATGTTGATGATATCATCATTACTGGAAGTGACCAAGAAGGTATTAAGGCTACTAAAGAATTTCTTAAATCTGTTTTTGAGATTAAAGTTCTGGGAGAGATGAAATACTTCTTGGGGATTGAGATATGCAGATCCAAGGAGGGTTTATTTCTGTCCCAAAGAAAGTATACACTTGATCTTTTGAAGGATGCAGGTATGTTAGGAGGAAGGACAGCTAAGATGCCCTTAGAGGATGGATACAAGGTTCCACGTGAGGGGGAGATTGAAGATAGCAAGCCATTCCATGATGCCAAGCAATATAGGAAGATTGTTGGTAAGTTGATCTATCTTACTATTACACGCCCTGATATTTGTTTTGCTGTGAATCAGGTGAGCCAGCATATGCAAGTGCCAAAGGAGCATCATTGGCACATGGTAGAGAGGCTGTTGATGTACCTAAATGGGACGCCTACTCTAGGAGTATGGATGGGTTGTAATAAGAGCACTGAAGTGGTTGGATATTGTGATGCTGATTGGGCTGGTGATAGAGCTGATAGGAGATCCACCACTGGTTATTGTACATTCATTGGAGGAAACCTTGTGACTTGGAAGAGCAAGAAGCAGAACGTGGTCTCTTGTTCTAGTGCAGAAGCTGAGTATAGAGCCATGTTGAAGTTGACAAATGAGCTTGTGTGGATCAAAGGAATACTGAAGCATATGGAGATTGATCAGTCTACTCCTATGGTGATGCATTGTGACAACCAAGCAGCAATCCACATTGCCTCAAACTCGGTGTTCCATGAGAGGACCAAGTACATTGAAGTTGATTGTCATAAGGTTAGGCAGATGATTGTTTTGGGAGTTATCTTGCCATGTTACACAAGGAGTGAAGATCAGCTGGCATATGTATTTACAAAGGCAGCAAGGCAGAAGACAATGGAGTCCATACACATCAGGTTAGGACTCATTGATCTCATGCCTAAGGAGTAATCTATATACTCTCCTGATCATGAGTTCTCTACTCTTTTACTCATCAAGGTTTTGTCCCAAATGGGTTTTCTTTGATGAGGTTTTAATGAGGGAGAACTCATGGTCCTTCCAAGCTTGACTTGTTCCACATGGTCAAGCTTGAGGGGGAGTGTTAAGATTAATAAAGAGTAGGAATGAGTTGAGATGGATTATGAGATTATTTGGGAAGATATTATACTTAAGGGTTGAGAGTAAATCCGTGAAGATGAAGTAACTTGGGAAGGAAGGCAGAAGTTTGTATTAAGCAAAGAAGAGGGAAACCAAAGACTCTTTAGGAGAAAGAGTCTTTGGTATATGACCGTTGGAGTATGCTCGTCTTTGTCTACAGTGACAAGGAGCAGATAAGGCTCTTCTTTGTCTACAGTGAGACAGGCTGGAAAGAGAGAGCATCTGGTCATAGATGCTAAAGGCATCACGCGTGTGAAGCCTCTCAGCCTATTATTCAAACCATACGCTCCCTCCCCCTTTGAACTCACATGCTTGGTCAACCTCTTGCCTTATCCTTACACGGAAAACCCTTGTATGCTTCCCTATAAATATTGTAATCCTTCTTGAGAAATAAATTAGACAGTTCACAATCTTTTTAGACTTATTCTCTCTTACTCTAGTCTCTAAATCTGTGTTCTTAAGTCAATCTCATACAAACCAAGTCTTAATCCTTCTTTTCTATACATAAACACCTTCTTTACTTAAAAATATTAACAACCTCTTTAAAGAACAAGTTAGCAATGTGCAATGCATCATCAGTCTTATGACATGCTATGAAATGTGCCATTTTAGAGAACCTATCAACAACAACAAATATGGAGTCCTTCCCGGTTCTAGTCCTAGGCAATCCAACAATGAAATCCATGGATATGTCATTCCAAGGATGGTGTGGAATTGGTAAAGGAGTGTACAAACCCTGAGATTGGACTTGGGACTTGGCATGCTTGCAAGTAGCACACCTTCCACAAATTCTCTCCACATCTCTCTTCATGCGTGGCCAATAGAAATGATCCTGCAAAACTTTAAGGGTCTTGGCAATCCCAAAAGGTCCCATTAGACTGCCTCCATGGGATTCCCTAACAAATAGATCTCGTAGAGAACAGTTAGGCACACACAATCTGTTATCATAAAACAAGAATCCATCTTGTCTAAAGTAATGTCCTGCAGCAAACTTCTCACAAGACACATAAGCTTCTTTGAAATCAAGGTCAGTATCATACATATCTTTAATCTGTTCAAAACCTAGTAGCTTAGCATCAAGAGTGGTCAAGAGAACATACCTCCGAGATAGTGCATCAGCAACTATGTTCTCCTTACCTTGTTTGTATTTAATCACGTATGGGAAGGTCTCAATGAACTCGACCCACCTTGCGTGTCTCTTACTAAGCTTACTCTGCCCTTTTAGATACTTTAGGGACTCGTGATCAGTGTGGATGACAAACTCCTTGGGCCACAAGTAATGCTGCCATGTTTGCAAGGCCCTCACCAAGGCATAGAGTTCTTTGTCATAGGTTGCATAGTTGAGAGTGGCTCCTCCAAGCTTCTCACTAAAGTAGGCGATGGGTTTTCTATCCTGCATCAACACAACACCAATTCCAATCCCTGAGGCATCACATTCAATCTCAAATGTTTTAGAAAAATCAGGAAGCATTAAGAGAGGTGAATGAGTAAGCTTCTCCTTAAGGAGTTGGAATGCGGTTTCTTGTGCTTCTCCCCATTTGAATCCTACATCCTTCTTGATCACTTCGGTCAATGGAGCTGCAATGGTGCTAAAGTCTCTCACAAAACGCCTATAGAACCCAGCAAGCCCATGGAAACTTCTCACTTCTCCTACTGTGGTTGGGCTTGGCCAGTCCTTGATGGCTTTGATCTTCTCCTCGTCCACTTTAACTCCATCTGCACTAACAACAAAGCCTAGAAAAACCAAGTTATCCGTGCAAAAAGTACACTTCTTCAAGTTGGCAAAGAGTTTCTCATTCCTCAATACATTTAGGACAGCCCTAAGATGTTCTATATGATCTTCTAAGGTCTTGCTATATACTAAGATGTCATCAAAGTACACAACAACACAAATGCCTATGAATGATCTAAGAACATGATTCATTAACCTCATGAATGTACTAGGTGCATTTGTCAATCCAAACGGCATAACTAACCACTCATACAAACCATGCTTAGTCTTAAATGTTGTTTTCCATTCATCTCCTTCTTTCATCCTAATCTGATGATAACCACTTTTCAAATCTATCTTAGAGAAAATGCAAGAACCATGTAATTCATCAAGCATATCATCTAATCTAGGTATAGGATGGCGATACTTCACTGTAATGTTGTTGATTGATCTACAATCAACACACATGCGCCAAGTACCATCCTTCTTAGGCACGAGGAGTACTGGTACAACACAGGGGCTCAAACTCTCTCGGATATAGCCCTTCTCCATGAGTTCTTCTACTTGTCTTTGTAACTCCTTTGTCTCAACTGGATTGGTTCTGTAAGCTGGTCGGTTTGGCAGTGTAGATCCTGGAACAAAGTCTATCTGATGCTCAATCCCACGCAATGGAGGTAACCCAATGGGGTGGTCCTCTGGATATACATCTTGAAACTCCTGCAAAAGAGAAACCATTTCACTCGGATACACCGGTGCAGAATCTGTTAAGTTCAGGAGAGTTTCTTTAAACACAAGTAAGATAGCTGATTGTTTGGAATAGAGCGTTCTTTTGATATCACCCATGTTTGCATAGAAGTTTGGCTGCTTAGTCCCAGCCGGTTTGAGATCAATCTCCTTCTTCTTTTGGAGTTGAATCTGATCATGCTGAACTTCCTTAGGTGTCAAAGGAACCAGGACAGTCTTGCGTCCTTTGAACTCAAAGGAATGCTTGTTGGTGAAACCATCATGTATGACTCGGCGATCAGATTGCTAAGGCCTCCCAAGAAGTATGTGACCAGCTTCCATAGGTAAGACATCACACAAGACCTCATCTTCATATCTTCCTATGGCTAAAGGAATGAGAACTTGATTAGAGACTTTCGTGGTGCCTTCTTCATTCAGCCATTGTAGCCGGTAAGGTTTTGGGTGCTTCTGAACCTTCAGACCTAACTTCTTGACCATTGTCTCACTAGCAGCATTCACACAACTTCCTCCATCAACTATAAGGCTACAAACTTTTCCTTGGACCAAGCACCGGGTATAGAACAGGTTCTCACGTTGCTCTAGCTCTTCAGTCTTGGTTTGCAAGCTTAAGAGCCTTCTTGCTACTAAAAGCTTCCCTTGGACTGGACCCTCTTCATACTCTTCTTCAGTTTCTTCTTGGTCAGGCTCGGTGTTGTCATCTTCTGAGGCATACTCGCCATCTTCCAACAGGATCATGACTCTCTTGTTGGTACATTCATTGGCATAGTGACCTCGTCCTTGGCACTTGAAACACTTGACATCTCGAGCTCTGGAACTAGAGACCTCAGCCTTGCCTTTGCCCTTGTCAAGGGTACTACTTGGTTTAGTTTCTTCCCTCGGATAGGACTTGCCTTCTCGCTGGTATGGCTTAGACTCTTTAGGATAATTAGACTTCTCTTCCTTGGGGTTGTGTAGCCGGGTGGAGCCATAACTGGTGCGTGAATGTCCCTTCCTCTTGAGCTGTTGTTCCACAAGAATAGCCTTGTGTAACATCTCTTCTAACTCCACATAATGTTGCATCTCAACATTGTCTTGTACCTCACGGTTTAGACCACACAGAAACCTTGACATGGTTGCTTCACTATCTTCAGATATGCTAGCCCTTAGCATAAGTAACTCCATCTCCTGGTAGTATTCTGCCACTGTTCTCGAACCTTGGGTAAGCTTTCTGAGCCTATGGTGCAAGTCTCGATGGTAGTGACTTGGAACAAATCTCTTGCGCATGATAGACTTCATCTCTGTCCATGTTTCAACAGGTTCCTCACCATTCCTTCTACGGTTCGTAATGTACTGATCCCACCAGCTTAGAGCATAGTCATAGAACTCAGTAGCAGCTATCTGGATCTTCTTGCGGTTTGTGTACTGCTTACACTGAAAGACCAGCTCAATCTTCTTTTCCCATTCAAGATAGGCATCCGGATCAGCTTTACCATGGAAGGGGGGTATCTTGATCTTCAAACCAGCAAGCTCATCTCTATGGTTTGTCCTTCCATCTTGCCCTCGTCTATGCCTCCTTTGGCTTTGTCTTTATCTTGATGAAGAACTGATATGTTCATAGTAATTATCAGTTTCTTCAGAACCGGCATGCTCTTGTCGAGTTGCATTAGGTCTCTTTTCTCTCCTAGTCTCTCGGCTGTGACCTTGACCAGTAGCTCGCCTTACTTCCTCTCTGAACTCTTGGCGGAGCTCATTAAGATTGGTCCGCATCATCTCAGTCATCGTGGCTATCATAGATTGATTCAGTTGAGCCGTCATGGCTTCCATGAGCAGCTTGTTCTTCCGGACCAACTCGGCTTCTTCCTCAGTCTCGGTTCCCATTGCTGCCTATAACAAGGAAACACAATCACCAGTAGATAGTTCAAGGTAATCACGAGAATAAACAAGAAAATCCGTCACAAGAAAAGTACTTGCTCGGCAAGGTAAAAGCGAGGCGGCTATATTCAAATTATCTAGGGTTTTCGCCTAAACCAAAAAAATGGAAACTCTTCTAAAACTCGGCCAAAAGACTCTATGATTTTCGAGCAGCCCTAAACAACCTTAGATCTACTTCTTGCTCAAGATTATTAAAGGTTTTTTTGCGGATGAAAATAAAAGAGGTAAAGAGTAAACGATACTTCCCTAACCAAAGTTGCTCTGATACCACATGACACACGCCTAGGATGCTTCTTTGGTTGATGGGGAGGATAGATCCTTGCAAGAACGAATCAGGGACTCAAGTTCTTCAAGGTGTGTGGATTGAATGGTGACACAAGAGGGATGAGAGAGCTCTTGATACTCCTAGATGATCAACTCGGATATAACACACCAAGTTAAACACCCTTAAGATTCTGGATATGACACACCAGAGAGGGACACGACAAACTTCTAGAGAGAGAGAGAGCCGTTAAAGAGAACAAAGGGTTTTGATAAAAGATTGCTTGCCTACAATAGGGTTTGCGGAAACCTTTAAATAAAGAAACCAGAGAACAAGCTCTCTAGGGTTTAAAAACATAACATGAAAACTATAGTTTCAAAAATAACATAAGCTAAAGATAAATGATCTTCTAGTAGTCTTGGACCGAGATGGGGCCTAGATGATTTGTAAGACAAGTCGTGGCCTCGTTAAAAACCTTCCTCCGGAAAACCTCGTGGGACAAAACCAAAAGCAAGGAAAAGAGCACACACCAAATGTCTTGCCTAAACACTAACTCAGCTTGATGTAGAGATAGCTTGAATGGTGATCAAGATATCTCGGTTCAAACCTTGTCCAAGACTTTCTTCTTGTTGTGGATGTGAAGTGAGTAATCCTACAACAGTCTCCTTAAGTTTCTTGGCTCTGGAACGGGTCATGGGCACTTCTGGAATGGTCAAAGCATCATCACCAGGCTGCTGGAGCATTGTGGCATCATGTGGCTCATCTAGGCTTTCTTTACTCCCTTTAGTACTCTGGTCCATGATCACATCAAAACCCTCCTCTAGATCACTTACGTGTGTTTGGATGTGTGTGCTATGTGTTGGTACCAGGTGAACAAAGAAGCAAGCTAGACCCTAAGAGTGTCAAAGCCATGTTCATTGGATATGCACACACGCAAAAAGGGTACAAATGCTACTGTCCAGAATCTAGGAGGGTTCTAGTGTCAAGGGATGTCAAATTTGTGGAGGAAAAAGGGTTCTATGACAAGAAGAATTGGGAAGACCTCAGTGATTTGTCTCATGGAGGATCAGATAGAGCTACCAACCTTCGGATCATCATGGAGAGTCTAGGAATCAGCTCCCCAATTCCCACAACCACCACAGATGCATCAGCACCTAGTGCCCCTGAATCACACTCTCAACCTCACCAACTTGATCCTGAGGGGGGAAATGAATCTGAATCACAACCATCAAGAGAAAATGAAGATGATTCAGCAAGTGCAAATGATCAAGATGGTGAAACAGAATCAGGTCATGACCAAAATGAGGAGGAGGCTGGTGGTGAAGTTATGGGAGAACCAGAACCAGTGGTAGAAGAGCAACAACAACTTCAACCACTAAGGAGAAGCACTCGGATTAGACATCCTCCATCCAACTGGATCAACACAAGAGTGTACTTCAACAACAATGTTGTTGCACATCCTATTCAAGCAGCATGCTCAATGGCAACTTTTCCTCAGCAGTACCAAGTCTTTATGGCTAATCTCGACCAAGACTTCATTCCAAAGACCTATGAAGAGGCAATGGAAGATGAGGGATGGAGAGAATCAGTGGGAGCAGAGATGGGTGCTATGGAAAGGAATGACACATGGTTTGAGACTGAGTTACCTAAGGGCAAGAAAGCTGTGACCACCGGTTACTCTTCACCATCAAATATTTGGCTAATGGAAAGCCAGAGAGGAAGAAGGCCAGATTGGTTGCAAGAGGGTACACTCAGGTTTATGGAGAAGACTACCTTGACACCTTTGCACCGGTGGCCAAGCTTCACACCATAAGGATCATAATATCAGTGGCTGTGAACTTAGAATGGGATTTATGGCAAATGGATGTCAAGAATGCCTTCCTACAAGGAGAATTAGAGGATGAGGTGTATATGAGACCACCTCCTTATTAAATAAGAGACAAGAAGACAAAATATGACTCTGGTCCGTACAAGACTTGAAGCACAAGTATGACCGTACAGTCTTGGAACTCAAGGAATCAAGACCACTCAAACTTACCTTAGAAGACAAGGCAAGGCTGATCTCGTGCAAGAAGCATCCAGAAGTAAAGAGAGCCGTTGGAGATTGTTTGAAGCAATAAGAATGATTTAATAAGGAAGAGTCACATGTTCTACTTAAGGAGAGAGAGAGCTTGGTGACCGTTTGGTGCTGTCACTATCCCTCGGCGAGAGTTCTTTTATTTATGCTTAAACTCTTGTCCTAAACCTAATTGGTTTTATCTATATATGTACATGTAACACACACAGATTAATTCAAGGAAAATAGTTTCCTCACTTTACTCTCTTTCTCCTTTACGGATACAACTTACTCTCACTCTCACTCTCTCACTTGTTCTTCACATTGTTCACCCTTGTTCTTCATTTACTTTCATGGTATCAGAGCTTTAAGCTCCTGATTTCCTTAAACACTTCCGCACAATCACTCTACTCACTTCACTCTTTCATTTAAACCGATTAAATTCTGTTTCAGCTCAAGAACACTCTTTGGACCAGTGGACAATACTCTGGCCGAACCTTGTTCTTGACTGTTCTCTTGGTTGATTCTTACTTTCTTCTCCTATCTACAAGCTCTATAAACCTTGTTTCACTTCTTTGCTCCTGTCTAGACAAGTTTCACTTCATTTACTCTTGATTCACCCTATTACCCGCTAGACAAAAGCAAGAAGAAGATGGAGAAGATGGATTATCAGCTGCACAAGCCCCTCATGATTCCGGCTACTCTAAAGGGAGCCAACTACATTACCTGGTCAAGATTGGCCAAGACTTCTCTTGGAGGACGAGGCTTATGGAAGCACATCACCACAAGTGAGGCACCAAAGCAAATCACCCAAGGAGCTGACGGCAAGGAGGTTGTAGAGGTAGACAATGACAAATGGGAGCAAGAGGATCTCATGGTATTGTCTATCTTGCAAAGCTCACTTGATACTCCCATTATGGAGTCATATTCTCATTGTGAAACCGCAAAGCAACTGTGGGAAACTCTTCAAAAGGTTTATGGAAACACATCAAACCTGACCCGGATCTTTGAGGTGAAAAGGGCCATCAACAACTTGCATCAAGAGGAGATGGACTTCACCAAGCATCTAGGGAAGTACAGCCAGCTTTGGTCAGAGCTTGAGATGCTGAGACCAAGCACTACTGACCCTAGTGTTCTTGAAGAAAGGCGTGAGCAAGACAAAGTCTTTGGACTGTTGCTCACACTTCACCCAAGCTTCAATGATGTCCTAAAGCACATACTGAGGTCCAAGGAGCTTCCAAGCTATGATGAGGTGTGCTCTCAACTACAGAAGGAGCTAGGCTCAGAAGGTTTATTTGGAGGAAAAGGCGAGCTAACCATGGCCAACAAAGCTGAGAAGGTAGACAATGCGGCAGCTAATAAGTCCTACTTCAAGCCTAGAGGTGGTGGAGGAGATAAACAAGTCATGTGTGAACATTGCAAGAAGGAAGGTCACTCTAAAACCAACTGCTGGATCCTACACCCACACTTGAGACCTGCCTCAGCAAATAGATACAACCGCCCTAAGGCCAATGAAGCTAGAGCACAAGAAGGGTCACAGCCTACCAATGCAGCAATGCGCATGGGGGAGGATGGGAGAGCTATGGCAGCAACTACACGGGTGGTTGGGTCTGGATCTTTACAGCCTTCCAATGATGACTCCTTCATCCGCAAGTCTGACTTTGAGGCACTCATAAAGGCCCTCACTGCCAACTCTGGTAACCTTAGTAGTTTTGCTTTAAAATCTGTGTTAAATGCATCAGAACCTAGTAGACCTTTGATAGTTGACTCAGGAGCTACACACGACATGATTAGGGATGTTAACCTCATTAGTAATATCAAACCAGAACTAGGTAATGTTTTGATAGCAAATGGTGATAGTATACCCATTAAAGGTATAGGAAATTTGAACTTGTTTGACAAAGAATCTCAAGCTCTTTATATGCCTACCTTTACTTCCAACTTACTATCACTAAAGAAAGCTACTAATGATCTTAATTGTAATGTGATTTTTAGTCCTAATGAGGTTTGCTTTCAGGATATTGAGACTAGTAAGTGTAAGTTTAATGAAGAACAAGTGTGTTTAGCTCAAGAACAAGAGAGAGAATGAGAGTTTGATCCGTGAGAGTGAGAGAGAGAGAGTGTAGGAAGGATTTCTTTATTTCCTTGCTTTACAAATGTGAATGAGTTACAATATTTAAAGGCAAGTTGCCTCAGCTCTAAACTAGATATTTTACAAAGAGAATGAATAAAATAAGCTGCATCTGGTCGAGGATAGTGACAGGTCCTAAACGGTCACCAAGGAGCCTCTCCTTAAGTAGAACATGTGACTAATACTAGAAACAATCCAGCCTTGTCTTCTTCTTGCTTCACACACGGATCTCTCTTGCTTCACCAACGGCTCCTTGGCTGATTTAAATTCATCTTATTGTCTTCCAAGGTAAGTTAGGTCATGGATGAAAGCTTGGAAGCCAAGATGGTACGGACAAACTTGTATCACAAGTATTGTACGGACCAGACTTCTTTAACTCGCCCAAATGCTCTCTTATGTATTGATGCTTCATGTCTTCATCTCAATACTCCCCCTCAAGCTTGACCATGTGGAACAAGTCAAGCTTGGACCCCATGAAGACTTCCCTCATTAAAACCTTAATATGCAAAACCCATTTGGGACAAAAACATAAGAAGGAAAGAGTAGAAGCTCCATGGCTTAGGAGGACTGGTTCCGGTTGATATCAATGAGTCCAAGTCTAGGATAGATGGACTCACACACCTTGGTGCTCGCTGCTTTGGTAAAGATGTCTGCAAGCTGATCTTCACTCCTAGTAAAGCATGGTAAGATGACTCCTTGTATCACCATTTGCCTTACTTTGTGGCAGTCTACTTCAATGTGTTTAGTCCTCTCATGAAACACTGAATTTGAGGCTATGTGTATAGCTGCCTGATTATCACAATGCATTGTGATGGGGGCTGTGATCTCTATTCCCAAGTCCTTGAGCAGACCCTTAATCCATACTAGCTCACTTGTAAGCTTCCTCATGCTCCTATATTCTGCTTCAGCACTTGAACATGAGACTACCTTCTGTTTCTTGCTTTTCCATGTGACTAGATTGCCTCCAATAAAGGTACAATAACCAGTAGTAGATTTCCTATCATTCCTATCTCCAGCCCAATCCGCATCACAGTATCCAACCACTTCTGTATTGCCATTGCATCACATCCATACAACTTGACCCGGAGCTCCACTTAGGTATCTCAGTATCCTTTCTACCATTTTCCAGTGGTGAATCTTGGGAACTTGCATATGCTGGCTCACCTGGTTCACAGCAAAGCACACATCTGGTCTTGTTATGGTCAGATAGATCAGCTTCCCAACTAGCCTTCTATATTGCTTTGGATCTTCATAAGGAGTGGCATCATACTCCCCCTCACGCAAGATCTTGTATCCATCTTCTAGTGGTGTATTAGCTGGTTTCTCTCCAAGCATTCATGCACCATTTAAGAGATCAAGTGTGTACTTCCTTTGGGACAAGAAGATCCCCTCTTTAGATCGGCATACTTCAATCCCAAGGAAGTACTTTAGCTCACCAAGGTCCTTAATATCAAACACATATTTTAAATAAGCCTTAGGGGCTTGTATACCTGCTTTGTCACTCCCTGAGATGATGATATCATCAACATACACAAGGAGGACTACTATACCTTGTTGGCTAGTGAGAGTGAACAATGTGTGATCTGCCTCAGACCGGTTGAATCCTCTCCCATTCAAGGTTGTGCTTATCTTGTGATACAAAGCTCTTGGTGATTGCTTTAGGCCGTAGATAGCCTTCTTAAGTCTCCACACATTGCCTGGTTTCACCTTGTCTTCCATTCCCGGAGGAGGTCTCATGTAGACTTCATCTTCTAGTTCTCCTTGAAGAAATGCATTCTTCACATCCATTTGCCACAAATCCCACTCTAAGTTTACTGCTAGTGAGAGCATGATCCTGATGGTGTGAAGCTTTGCAACTGGTGAAAATGTGTCTAAATAATCCTCTCCATATGTTTGAGTGAATCCTCTAGCCACCAGCCTTGTCTTCTTTCTTTCTGGTTTCCCATTAGCAAGATACTTGATAGTATAGAGGAGTCGGCTTGTTACAGCTTTCTTCCCTTTGGGAAGTGGAGTCTCATACCATGTATCATTCTTTTCCATGGCTCCCATCTCAGCTCTAACTGATTCTCTCCACTCCTCATCTGCCATAGCCTCCTCATAGGTTTTTGGTATCCATTCTTGATTCAAATTACTCATGAACACTTGATGGATTTCTGGATATTGCACTAAGGAGCATACTGCCTGGATGGGATGAGCCACAGCATTTGCATTGAAGTAAACTCTTGTGTTTTTTCAATTATCCGGACCATGTCTAATTTTGGTGCTTCTTCTCAGCTGTTGTACTTCTTGTACTGCTTCTTCTTCTTGCTGACCAGAATCCTCTACAACCTCATCCTCATTTTCACCATCTTGATCAGGCACTTCAGGACTGTCCTCAGTTTCTTGTTGGTTCCCCCTTCATGATCAGGATGGGGATCCTCTATGACTGGTTCCTTGTCTTGTGGCATGGCTGAAGCTACTGTTTCTCTTGCCTTTGGCTGGTTATTCCCAAGGCTCTCTAGAATAATCCTTAGGTTGTTGGCTCTGTCTGAGGGTGCTTGTGAGAGGTCCTTGAGGTTATCCCAACTCTTCTCATCATAGTAACCCTTAGACTCCATAAACTTGACATCTCTTGAGACCATCACCCTTCTGGTTTCCGGTACATAGCACTTATAACCCTTCTGGTTAGATGAGTATCCAATAAACATTGCCTTAACACTTTTCGGTTCTAACGTGTTCCTTAGTTCACCTGGGATCAAAACAAAACAGGGACACCCAAACACACGCAAGTGATCAATGGAGGGTTTGTCTTTAGTAAGTACCTCATATGGGGAGACATCATGAAGGACTCGTGTAGGTGTTCTATTTATCAGATAGCATGCTGTTACAACAGCATCACCCCAAAACCTCTTTGGGACATTTGTATGGAACATCATGCTCCTTGCAACCTCCATAAGATGGCGATTTTTCCTCTCAGTCATTCCATTTTGTTGTGGTGTGTATGGGCAACTTGTTTGGCGAATGATTCCATGCTTAGCAAGATGATTTTTGAAGGCATGGCTTGTGTACTCTCCTCCATTATCTGACCTAAATATTTTGATCTTGGCATTAAAGTGGTTAGTTACATAACTCTGAAAGTTCATGAAAGCCTCTAATACTCTATCCTTAGATTGTATTAGTGTTAACCAAGTATATTTAGATTTTTCATCTATGAATGAGACAAAATATTTGTGATTTTCTCTAGAGACACAAGGAGCAGTCCATACATCTGAGTGAACTAAGTCAAAACAATGCTCATAAATAGTAGATGATTTAGTAAAAACAGTCTTGCAATGTTTTCCTAGGATACAAGCCTCACAACTATCATTTTTAAAAGAGAGATTAGGCAACATTAACCCTAAAGCACGAGTGTGGGGATGGCCTAATCTAGCATGCCATAATACATCAGAGGCTAAACAAGAAGCAGATTTAAAAGCTGAATGTAAATCAGATTGAAACTTGGTGTCTTCTAGCAAATAAAGGTCTCCTTTGCTCACACCCTTTCCAATCATCTTACTTGTCTCAATATCCTGAAAATAAACCTCATTAGGACTAAAAATGACATTGCAATTCAGATCATTAGTTGCCTTTTTAACCGAGATCAAGTTATTAGCAAATGAGGGCATGTAAAGTGCCTTAGATTCTTTTTCAAACAATTTCAGGTTCCCTACTCCCTCAATAGGAATAATATCACCATTAGCAATCTTAACACTTCCTAAGGCAGGTTCTATATTACTAATGAGACTAGAATCCTTAATCATATGATGGGTAGCTCCTGAATCAACAATTAGAGACTTAGTGTTTAAATAAGTATTGAATGCATTACTATTTGTGAATGCATTTTTGTTACCAGAGTTTGCATTGAGAGCCTTGATCAAGGCCTCAATATCTGACTTTCGGAGGTAGGAGTCCTCCTGTGCTGACTGAGAAGAGGCACCAACAGCAAAAGTGGTTGAGACCATAGCTTTTCCCTCCTCTCCTAGGCGCATAGGACCAGAGTTGTGTGGCTGAGTCTCTTGAGCTCTTGCCTCATGTGCCATGCCTTGTCCATACTTGTTTGTTGAGGATGGCCTGAGGTGAGGATGAAGTGTCCAGCAGTTGCTCTTGTTGTGACCAGACTTCTTACAATGGTCACAAAAACCTGAGCGCCTATCTCCAGCTTGTTTGTAAGCTGCTTTGTTGACTGCTGGTGCTTCTCCCTTCTCTGCCTTGTGTGCCATAGATAAATCCCCCTTTCCACCGAGTAAACCATCTGACCCCAACTCTTTCTGAAGTTGGGAACACACCTCATCATAGCTTGGTAGTTCCTTGGCCCTGAGAATGTGTTTTATCAAGTCATTGAAACTTGAGTTGAGGGTGAGAAGTAATCCGAAGACCTTGTCTTGCTCACGCCTTTCTTCAAGTATGGTAGGGTCAGTGGTGCTTGGCCTCAGCAACTCAAGTTCAGACCACAGCTGGCTGTACTTCCCAAGGTGTTTGGTGAGATCCATCTCTTCTTGTTGCAAGTTGTTGATGGCTCTCTTCACTTCAAAGATCCGGGTTAAGTTTGAAGTGTTGCCATATACCTTTTGCAAGGTCTCCCAAAGTTGTTTTGCGGTTTCATGAATAAGCTTCCATAATAGGAACATCGAGTGAGCTTTGTAGGATGGACAGCACCATGAGGTCCTCTTGACTCCATTTGCCTTCATCTACCTCTACAATCTCCTCGCCATTTTCTCCTTGAGTGATTTGCTTTGGTGCTTCACCTGTGGTGATATGCTCCCATAAGCCTCTTCCACCAAGGGCTGTTCTTCTCAATCTTGACCAAATGAGATAGTTTACCCCTTTTAAGGTAACCGGAATCACCACTGGTTTGTTGATGAAGTTGTACTCCATCTCGGAATGTTATTATCCAGTGGGTAAAAGAGTGTTCTTGAGATTTTGTGAAAAGTAAACCGTGGAAAAGAAAGAGAGTAAGGTTTAGAGTAGCTTTGCGGAAGTGAAAAAGAGGTTCAGAAGCTTAAAGCTCTGATACCATGTAAGTTTAATGAAGAACAAGTGTGTTTAGCTCAAGAACAAGAGAGAGAATGAGAGTTTGATCCGTGAGAGTGAGAGAGAGAGAGTGTAGGAAGGATTTCTTTATTTCCTTGCTTTACAAATGTGAATGAGTTACAATATTTAAAGGCAAGTTGCCTCAGCTCTAAACTAGATATTTTACAAAGAGAATGAATAAAATAAGCTGCATCTGGTCGAGGATAGTGACAGGTCCTAAACGGTCACCAAGGAGCCTCTCCTTAAGTAGAACATGTGACTAATACTAGAAACAATCCAGCCTTGTCTTCTTCTTGCTTCACACACGGATCTCTCTTGCTTCACCAACGGATCCTTGGCTGATTTAAATTCATCTTCTTGTCTTCCAAGGTAAGTTAGGTCATGGATGAAAGCTTGGAAGCCAAGATGGTACGGACAAACTTGTATCACAAGTATTGTACGGACCAGACTTCTTTAACTCGCCCAAATGCTCCCTTATGTATTGATGCTTCATGTCTTCATCTCAATACTCCCCCTCAAGCTTGACCATGTGGAACAAGTCAAGCTTGGACCCCATGAAGACTTCCCTCATTAAAACCTTAATATGCAAAACCCATTTGGGACAAAAACATAAGAAGGAAAGAGTAGAAGCTCCATGGCTTAGGAGGACTGGTTCCGGTTGATATCAATGAGTCCAATTCTAGGATAGATGGACTCACACACCTTGGTTCTCGCTGCTCTGGTAAAGATGTCTGCAAGCTGATCTTCACTCCTAGTAAAGCATGGTAAGATGACTCCTTGTATCACCATTTGCCTTACTTTGTGGCAGTCTACTTCAATGTGTTTAGTCCTCTCATGAAACACTGAATTTGAGGCTATGTGTATAGCTGCCTGATTATCACAATGCATTGTGATGGGGGCTGTGATCTCTATTCCCAAGTCCTTGAGCAGACCCTTAATCCATACTAGCTCACTTGTAAGCTTCCTCATGCTCCTATATTCTGCTTCAGCACTTGAACATGAGACTACCTTCTGTTTCTTGCTTTTCCATGTGACTAGATTGCCTCCAATAAAGGTACAATAACCAGTAGTAGATTTCCTATCATTCCTATCTCCAGCCCAATCCGCATCACAGTATCCAACCACTTCAGTATTGCCATTGCATCCCATCCATACACCTTGACCCGGAGCTCCACTTAGGTATCTCAGTATCCTTTCTACCATTTTCCAGTGGTGAATCTTGGGAACTTGCATATGCTGGCTCACCTGGTTCACAGCAAATCACACATCTGGTCTTGTTATGGTCAGATAGATCAGCTTCCCTACTAGCCTTCTATATTGCTTTGGATCTTCATAAGGAGTGGCATCATACTCCCCCTCACGCAAGATCTTGTATCCATCTTCTAGTGGTGTCTTAGCTGGTTTCTCTCCAAGCATTCCTGCACCATTTAAGAGATCAAGTGTGTACTTCCTTTGGGACAAGAAGAGCCCCTCTTTAGATCGGCATACTTCAATCCCAAGGAAGTACTTTAGCTCACCAAGGTCCTTAATATCAAACACAGATTTTAAATAAGCCTTAGTGGCTTGTATACCTGCTTTGTCACTCCCTGAGATGATGATATCATCAACATACACAAGGAGGACTACTATACCTTGTTGGCTAGTGAGAGTGAACAATGTGTGATCTGCCTCAGACCGGTTGAATCCTCTCCCATTCAAGGTTGTGCTTATCTTGTGATACAAAGCTCTTGGTGATTGCTTTAGGCCGTAGATAGCCTTCTTAAGTCTCCACACATTGCCTGGTTTCACCTTGTCTTCCATTCCCGGAGGAGGTCTCATGTAGACTTCATCTTCTAGTTCTCCTTGAAGAAATGCATTCTTCACATCCATTTGCCACAAATCCCACTCTAAGTTTACTGCTAGTGAGAGCATGATCCTGATGGTGTGAAGCTTTGCAACTGGTGCAAATGTGTCTAAATAATCCTCTCCATATGTTTGAGTGAATCCTCTAGCCACCAGCCTTGTCTTCTTTCTTTCTGGTTTCCCATTAGCAAGATACTTGATAGTATAGAGGAGTCGGCTTGTTACAGCTTTCTTCCCTTTGGGAAGTGGAGTCTCATACCATGTATCATTCTTTTCCATGGCTCCCATCTCAGCTCTAACTGATTCTCTCCACTCCTCATCTGCCATAGCCTCCTCATAGGTTTTTGGTATCCATTCTTGATTCAAATTACTCATGAACACTTGATGGATTTCTGGATATTGCACTAAGGAGCATACTACCTGGATGGGATGAGCCACAGCATTTGCATTGAAGTAAACTCTTGTGTTTTTCCAATTATCCGGACCATGTCTAATTCTGGTGCTTCTTCTCAGCTGTTGTACTTCTTGTACTGCTTCTTCTTCTTGCTGACCAGAATCCTCTACAGCCTCATCCTCATTTTCACCATCTTGATCAGGCACTTCAGGACTGTCCTCAGTTTCTTGTTGGTTCCCCCCTTCATGATCAGGATGGGGATCCTCTATGACTGGTTCCTTGTCTTGTGGCATGGCTGGAGCTACTGTTTCTCTTGCCTTTGGCTGGTTATTCCCAAGGCTCTCTAGAATAATCCTTAGGTTGTTGGCTCTGTCTGAGGGTGCTTGTGAGAGGTCCTTGAGGTTATCCCAACTCTTCTCATCATAGTAACCCTTAGACTCCATAAACTTGACATCTCTTGAGACCATCACCCTTCTGGTTTCCGGTACATAGCACTTATAACCCTTCTGGTTAGATGAGTATCCAATAAACATTGCCTTAACACTTTTCGGTTCTAACTTGTTCCTTAGTTCACCTGGGATCAAAACAAAACAGGGACACCCAAACACACGCAAGTGATCAATGGAGGGTTTGTCTTTAGTAAGTACCTCATATGGGGAGACATCATGAAGGACTCGTGTAGGTGTTCTATTTGTATGGAACATCATGCTCCTTGCAACCTCCATAAGATGGCGATTTTTCCTCTCAGCCACTCCATTTTGTTGTGGTGTGTGTGGGCAACTTGTTTGGTGAATGATTCCATGCTTAGCAAGATGATTTTTGAAGGCATGGCTGGTGTACTCTCCTCCATTATCTGACCTAAATATTTTGATCTTGGCATTAAAGTGGTTAGTTACATAACTCTGAAAGTTCATGAAAGCCTCTAATACTCTATCCTTAGATTGTATTAGTGTTAACCAAGTATATTTAGATTTTTCATCTATGAATGAGACAAAATATTTGTGATTTTCTCTAGAGACACAAGGAGCAGTCCATACATCTGAGTGAACTAAGTCAAAACAATGCTCATAAATAGTAGATGATTTAGTAAAAACAGTCTTGCAATGTTTTCCTAGGATACAAGCCTCACAAGTATCATTTTTAAAAGAGAGATTAGGCAACATTAACCCTAAAGCACGAGTGTGGGGATGGCCTAATCTAGCATGCCATAATACATCAGAGGCTAAACAAGAAGCAGATTTAAAAGCTGAATGTAAATCAGATTGAAACTTGGTGTCTTCTAGCAAATAAAGGTCTCCTTTGCTCACACCCTTTCCAATCATCTTACTTGTCTCAATATCCTGAAAATAAACCTCATTAGGACTAAAAATGACATTGCAATTCAGATCATTAGTTGCCTTTTTAACCGAGATCAAGTTATTAGCAAATGAGGGCATGTAAAGTGCCTTAGATTCTTTTTCAAACAATTTCAGGTTCCCTACTCCCTCAATAGGAATAATATCACCATTAGCAATCTTAACACTTCCTAAGGCAGGTTCTATATTACTAATGAGACTAGAATCCTTAATCATATGATGGGTAGCTCCTGAATCAACAATTAGAGACTTAGTGTTTAAATAAGTATTGAATGCATTACTATTTGTGAATGCATTTTTGTTACCAGAGTTTGCATTGAGAGCCTTGATCAAGGCCTCAATATCTGACTTTCGGAGGTAGGAGTCCTCCTGTGCTGACTGAGAAGAGGCACCAACAGCAAAAGTGGTTGAGACCATAGCTTTTCCCTCCTCTCCTAGGCGCATAGGACCAGAGTTGTGTGGCTGAGTCTCTTGAGCTCTTGCCTCATGTGCCCTGCCCTGTCCATACTTGTTTGTTGAGGATGGCCTGAGGTGAGGATGAAGTGTCCAGCAGTTGCTCTTGTTGTGACCAGACTTCTTACAATGGTCACAAAAACCTGAGCGCCTATCTCCAGCTTGTTTGTAAGCTGCTTTGTTGACTGCTGGTGCTTCTCCCTTCTCTGCCTTGTGTGCCATAGATAAATCCCCCTTTCCACCGAGTAAACCATCTGACCCCAACTCTTTCTGAAGTTGGGAACACACCTCATCATAGCTTGGTAGTTCCTTGGCCCTGAGAATGTGTTTTATCAAGTCATTGAAACTTGAGTTGAGGGTGAGAAGTAATCCGAAGACCTTGTCTTGCTCACGCCTTTCTTCAAGTATGGTAGGGTCAGTGGTGCTTAACCTCAGCAACTCAAGTTCAGACCACAGCTGGCTGTACTTCCCAAGGTGTTTGGTGAGATCCATCTCTTCTTGTTGCAAGTTGTTGATGGCTCTCTGCAAGGTCTCCCAAAGTTGTTTTGCGGTTTCACAATGTGAATAAGCTTCCATAATAGGAACATCGAGTTAGCTTTGTAGGATGGAATGCACCATGAGGTCCTCTTGACTCCATTTGCCTTCATCTACCTCTACAATCTCCTCGCCATTTTCTCCTTGAGTGATTTGCTTTGGTGCTTCACCTGTGGTGATATGCTCCCATAAGCCTCTTCCACCAAGGGCTGTTCTTCTCAATCTTGACCAAATGAGATAGTTTACCCCTTTTAAGGTAACCGGAATCACCACTGGTTTGTTGATGAAGTTGTACTCCATCTCGGAATGTTATTATCCAGTGGGTAAAAGAGTGTTCTTGAGATTTTGTGAAAAGTAAACCGTGGAAAAGAAAGAGAGTAAGGTTTAGAGTAGCTTTGCGGAAGTGAAAAAGAGGTTCAGAAGCTTAAAGCTCTGATACCATGTAAGTTTAATGAAGAACAAGTGTGTTTAGCTCAAGAACAAGAGAGAGAATGAGAGTTTGATCCGTGAGAGTGAGAGAGAGAGAGTGTAGGAAGGATTTCTTTATTTCCTTGCTTTACAAATGTGAATGAGTTACAATATATAAAGGCAAGTTGCCTCAGCTCTAAACTAGATATTTGACAAAGAGAATGAATAAAATAAGTTGCATCTGGTCGAGGATAGTGACAGGTCCTAAACGGTCACCAAGGAGCCTCTCCTTAAGTAGAACATGTGACTAATACTATAAACAATCCACCCTTGTCTTCTTCTTGCTTCACACACGGATCTCTCTTGCTTCACCAACGGCTCCTTGGCTGATTTAAATTCATCTTCTTGTCTTCCAAGGTAAGTTATGTCATGGATGAAAGCTTGGAAGCCAAGATGGTACGGACAAACTTGTATCACAAGTATTGTACGGACCAGACTTCTTTAACTCGCCTAAATGCTCTCTTATGTATTGATGCTTCATGTCTTCATCTCAATAGTAAGATGCTGGGAAAAGGTGTGAGCAAAGGAGAGCTATATGTTCTTGAAGACACCAAGACTAGTTCAGATTTATCTTATGTGTTTAAATCCACTTCTGTTTTATCTACTGATGTTTTATGGCATGCTAGATTAGGCCACCCTCATTCTAGAGCTTTAGCATTGATGTTACCTAATCTATCTTTTAAAAATAAAAGCTGTGAAGCTTGTATCCTTGGTAAACATTGCAAATCAGTTTTTCCTAAATCTATGACTATTTATGAAAACTGCTTTGATTTAGTTCACTCTGATGTATGGACAGCACCTTGTTTATCTAGGGAAAATCATAAGTATTTTGTCACATTTATAGATGAAAAATCAAAGTTTACTTGGTTAACACTGATCCCAAGCAAAGATAGGGTGTTAGAAGCATTTACAAACTTTCAAAACTATGTTACTAACCATTTCAACTCTAAGATTAAAATTTTTGGGTCTGATAATGGTGGAGAATACACAAGTCATGCGTTCAAACACCACATAGCTAGACATGGGATCATTCACCAAACAAGCTGTCCATACACACCTCAACAAAATGGTGTGGCTGAGAGGAAGAATCGCCACCTTATGGAAGTAGCAAGGAGAATGATGTTCCATACCAGTGTTCCTAAAAGGTTTTGGAGTGATGCTGTGGTTGCTGCATGCTACTTGATCAATAGAATACCAACTAAAATCCTGCAAGATGAATCTCCATTTCAGGTATTGCATAAAACAAACCCTCCTCTAGATCACTTACGTGTGTTTGGATGTGTGTGTTATGTGTTGGTACCAGGTGAACAAAGAAGCAAGCTAGACCCTAAGAGTGTCAAAGCCATGTTCATTGGATATGCACACACGCAAAAAGGGTACAAATGCTACTGTCCAGAATCTAGGAGGGTTCTAGTGTCAAGGGATGTCAAATTTGTGGAGGAAAAAGGGTTCTATGACAAGAAGAATTGGGAAGACCTCAGTGATTTGTCTCATGGAGGATCAGATAGAGCTACCAACCTTCGGATCATCATGGAGAGTCTAGGAATCAGCTCCCCAATTCCCACAACCACCACAGATGCATCAGCACCTAGTGCCCCTGAATCACACTCTCAACCTCACCAACTTGATCCTGAGGGGGGAAATGAATCTGAATCACAACCATCAAGAGAAAATGAAGATGATTCAGCAAGTGCAAATGATCAAGATGGTGAAACAGAATCAGGTCATGACCAAAATGAGGAGGAGGCTGGTGGTGAAGTTATGGGAGAACCAGAACCAGTGGTAGAAGAGCAACAACAACTTCAACCACTAAGGAGAAGCACTCGGATTAGACATCCTCCATCCAACTGGATCAACACAAGAGTGTACTTCAACAACAATGTTGTTGCACATCCGATTCAAGCAGCATGCTCAATGGCAACTTTCCCTCAGCAACACCAAGTCTTTATGGCTAACCTCGACCAAGACTTCATTCCAAAAACCTATGAAGAGGCAATGGAAGATGAGGGATGGAGAGAATCAGTGGGAGCAGAGATGGGTGCTATGGAAAGGAATGACACATGGTTTGAGACTGAGTTACCTAAGGGCAAGAAAGCTGTGACCAGCCGGTTACTCTTCACCATCAAATATTTGGCTAATGGAAAGCCAGAGAGGAAGAAGACCAGATTGGTTGCAAGAGGGTACACTCAGGTTTATGGAGAAGACTACCTTGACACCTTTGCACCAGTGGCCAAGCTTCACACCATAAGGATCATAATATCAGTGGCTGTGAACTTGGAATGGGATCTATGGCAAATGGATGTCAAGAATACCTTCTTACAAGGAGAATTAGAGGATGAGGTGTATATGAAACCACCTCCTGGTCTAGAAAGCATGGTGAAACCAGGGAATGTCTTGAGATTGAAGAAAGCTATATATGGTCTAAAGCAATCACCTAGAGCCTGGTATCACAAGTTGAGTACAACCCTAAATGGAAGAGGTTTTATAAAATCAGAAGCTGATCACACACTCTTCACACTCACAAGCAAGGAAGGTATTGTGGTAATATTGATCTATGTGGATGATATAATCATCACTGGAAATGACAAAGAAGGTATCATCTCCACTAAAGCTTTTCTTAAAAGTTCATTTGATATTAAAGATTTAGGTGAGCTAAAGTACTTTCTAGGAATAGAAATGTGCCGTTCTAAGGAAGGGCTGTTTCTATCTCAAAGAAAGTACACACTTGATCTATTGAATGAGGCAGGAAAGCTAGGAGGAAGGATGGCCAAGACACCACTTGAAGAAGGATACAAAGTATTGCGTGAGGGGGAGTTTGAAGATGAACCATTTGGAGACTTCAAAATTTATAGAAGAATGGTGGGCAAACTGATCTATCTAACCATCACTCGGCCAGATATCTCCTTTGCAGTGAACCAAGTGAGCCAGTATATGCAAGGTCCTAAAGTTCACCATTGGAACATGGTGGAAAGGATTCTAATGTACCTAAGGGAAGCTCCGGGTCAAGGTGTATGGATGGGCTGCAACAAAAGCACAGAGATAGTGGGGTATTGTGATGCAGATTGGGCTGGTGATAGAATAGACAGAAGATCTACAACAGGCTATTGCACTTTCATAGGAGGCAACTCAGTGACTTGGAAGAGCAAGAAGCAAAAGGTGGTATCATGTTCAAGTGAAGAGGCAGAATATAGAGCCATGAGGAAGCTTACTAGTGAGCTCATTTGGATCAGGAACCTGCTGAGAGACTTGGGCATAGACACAACAACACCAATCACAATGCATTGTGATAACCAGGCAGCTATTCATATAGCATCCAACTCAGTGTTTCATGAAAGGACAAAACACATTGAGGTGGATTGTCACAAGATGAGACAAGCTGTGGAGCATAAGTGATATGATCATGGACCAGAGTACTAAAGGGAGTAAAGAAAGGCTAGATGAGCCACATGATGCCACAATGCTCCAGGAGCCTGGTGATGATGCTTTGACCATTCCAGAAGGTCTCATGACCCGTTCCAGAGCCAAGAAACTTAAGGAGACTGTTGTAGGATTACTCACTTCACATCCACAACAAGAAGAAAGTCTTGGACAAGGTTTGAACCGAGATATCTTGATCACCATTCAAGCTATCTCTACATCAAGCTGAGTTAGTGTTTAGGCAAGACATTTGGTGTGTGCTCTTTTCCTTGCTTTTGGTTTTGTCCCACGAGGTTTTCCGGAGGAAGGTTTTTAACGAGGCCACGACTTGTCTTACAAATCACCTAGGCCCCATCTCGGTCCAAGACTACTAGAAGATCATTTATCTTTAGCTTATGTTATCTTTTAAACTATAGTTTTCATGTTATGTTTTTAAACCCTAGAGAGCTTGTTCTCTTGTTTCTTTATTTAAAGGTTTCCGCAAACCCTATTGTAGGTAAGCAATCTTTTATCAAAACCCTTTGTTCTCTTTAACGGCTCTCTCTCTCTAGAAGTTTTTCGTGTCCCTCTCTGGTGTGTCATATCCAGAATCTTAAGGGTGTTTAACTTGGTGTGTTATATTCGAGTTGATCATCTAGGAGTACCAAGAGCTCTCTCATCCCTCTTGTGTCACCATTCAATCCACACACCTTGAAGAACTTGAGTCCCTGATTCGTTCTTGCAAGGATCTATCCTCCCCATCAACCAAAGAAGCATCCTAGGCGTGTGTCATGTGGTATCAGAGCAACTTTGGTTAGGGAAGTATCGTTTACTCTTTACCTCTTTTATTTTCATCCACAAAAAAAACCTTTAATAATCTTGAGCAAGAAGTAGATCTAAGGTTGTTTAGGGCTGCTCGAAAATCATAGAGTCTTTTGGCCGAGTTTTAGAAGAGTTTCCATTTTTTTTTTTGGTTTAGGCGAAAACCCTAGATAATTTGAATATAGCCTCCTCGCTTTTACCTTGCCGAGTAAGTACTTTTCTTGTGACGGATTTTCTTGTTTCTTCTCGTGATTACCTTGAACTATTTACTGGTGATTGTGTTTCCTTGTTATAGGCAGCAATGGGAACCGAGACTGAGGAAGAAGCCGAGTTGGTCCGGAAGAACAAGCTGCTCATGGAAGCCATGACGGCTCAACTGAATCAATCTATGATAGCCACGATGACTGAGATGATGCGGACCAATCTTAATGAGCTCCGCCAAGAGTTCAGAGAGGAAGTAAGGCGAGCTACTGGTCAAGGTCACAGCCGAGAGACTAGGAGCGAAGAGAGACCTAATGCAACTCGACAAGAGCATGCCGGTTCTGAAGAAACTGATAATTACTATGAACATATCAGTTCTTCATCAAGACAAAGCCAAAGGAGGCATAGACGAGGGCAAGAAGGAAGGACAAACCAGAGAGACGAGCTTGCTGGTTTGAAGATCAAGATACCCAGCTTCCATGGTAAAGCTGATCCGGATGCCTATCTTGAATGGGAAAAGAAGATTGAGCTGGTCTTTCAGTGTAAGCAGTACACAAACCGCAAGAAGATCCAGATAGCTGCTACTGAGTTCTATGACTATGCTCTAAGCTGGTGGGATCAGTACATTACTAACCGTAGAAGGAATGGTGAGGAACCTGTTGAAACATGGACAGAGATGAAGTCTATCATGCGCAAGAGATTTGTTCCAAGTCACTACCATCGAGACTTGCACCATAGGCTCAGAAAGCTTACCCAAGGTTCGAGAACAGTGGCAGAATACTACCAGGAGATGGAGTTACTTATGCTAAGGGCTAGCATATCTGAAGATAGTGAAGCAACCATGTCAAGGTTTCTGTGTGGTCTAAACCGTGAGGTACAAGACAATGTTGAGATGCAACATTATGTGGAGTTAGAAGAGATGTTACACAAGGCTATTCTTGTGGAACAACATCTCAAGAGGAAGGGACATTCACGCACCAGTTATGGCTCCACCCGGCTACACAACCCCAAGGAAGAGAAGTCTAATTATCCTAAAGAGTCTAAGCCATACCAGCGAGAAGGCAAGTCCTATCCGAGGGAAGAAACTAAACCAAGTAGTACCCTTGACAAGGGCAAAGGCAAGGCTGAGGTCTCTAGTTCCAGAGCTCGAGATGTCAAGTGTTTCAAGTGCCAAGGACGAGGTCACTATGCCAATGAATGTACCAACAAGAGAGTCATGATCCTGTTGGAAGATGGCGAGTATGCCTCAGAAGATGACAACACCGAGCCTGACCAAGAAGAAACTGAAGAAGAGTATGAAGAGGGTCCAGTCCAAGGGAAGCTTTTAGTAGCAAGAAGGCTCTTAAGCTTGCAAACCAAGACTGAAGAGCTAGAGCAACGTGAGAACCTGTTCTATACCCGGTGCTTGGTCCAAGGAAAAGTTTGTAGCCTTATAGTTGATGGAGGAAGTTGTGTGAATGCTGCTAGTGAGACAATGGTCAAGAAGTTAGGTCTGAAGGTTCAGAAGCACCCAAAACCTTACCGGCTACAATGGCTGAATGAAGAAGGCACCATGAAAGTCTCTAATCAAGTTCTCATTCCTTTAGCCATAAGAAGATATGAAGATGAGGTCTTGTGTGATGTCTTACCTATGGAAGCTGGTCACATACTTCTTGGGAGGCCTTGGCAATCTGATCGCCGAGTCATACATGATGGTTTCACCAACAAGCATTCCTTTGAGTTCAAAGGACGCAAGACTGTCCTGGTTCCTTTGACACCTAAGGAAGTTCAGCATGATCAGATTCAACTCCAAAAGAAGAAGGAGATTGATCTCAAACCGGCTGGGACTAAGCAGCCAAACTTCTATGCAAACATGGGTGATATCAAAAGAACGCTCTATTCCAAACAATCAGCTATCTTACTTGTGTTTAAAGAAACTCTCCTGAACTTAACAGATTCTGCACCGGTGTATCCGAGTGAAATGGTTTCTCTTTTGCAGGAGTTTCAAGATGTATATCCAGAGGACCACCCCATTGGGTTACCTCCATTGCGTGGGATTGAGCATCAGATAGACTTTGTTCCAGGATCTACACTGCCAAACCGACCAGCTTACAGAACCAATCCGGTTGAGACAAAGGAGTTACAAAGACAAGTAGAGGAACTCATGGAGAAGGGCTATATCCGAGAGAGTTTGAGCCCCTGTGCTGTACCAGTGCTCCTCGTGCCTAAGAAGGATGGTACTTGGTGCATGTGTGTTGATTGTAGATCAATCAACAACATTACAGTGAAGTATCGCCATCCTATACCTAGATTAGATGATATGCTTGATGAATTACATGGTTCTTGCATTTTCTCTAAGATAGATTTGAAAAGTGGTTATCATCAGATTAGGATGAAAGAAGGAGATGAATGGAAAACAGCATTTAAGACTAAGCATGGTTTGTATGAGTGGTTAGTTATGCCGTTTGGATTGACAAATGCACCTAGTACATTCATGAGGTTAATGAATCATGTTCTTAGATCATTCATAGGCATTTGTGTTGTTGTGTACTTTGATGACATCTTAGTATATAGCAAGACCTTAGAAGATCATATAGAACATCTTAGGGTTGTCCTAAATGTATTGAGGAATGAGAAACTCTTTGCCAACTTGAAGAAGTGTACTTTTTGCACGGATAACTTGGTTTTTCTAGGCTTTGTTGTTAGTGCAGATGGAGTTAAAGTGGACGAGGAGAAGATCAAAGCCATCAAGGACTGGCCAAGCCCAACCACAGTAGGAGAAGTGAGAAGTTTCCATGGGCTTGCTGGGTTCTATAGGCGTTTTGTGAGAGACTTTAGCACCATTGCAGCTCCATTGACCGAAGTGATCAAGAAGGATGTAGGATTCAAATGGGGAGAAGCACAAGAAACCGCATTCCAACTCCTTAAGGAGAAGCTTACTCATTCACCTCTCTTAATGCTTCCTGATTTTTCTAAAACATTTGAGATTGAATGTGATGCCTCAGGGATTGGAATTGGTGCTGTGTTGATGCAGGATAGAAAACCCATCGCCTACTTTAGTGAGAAGCTTGGAGGAGCCACTCTCAACTATGCAACCTATGACAAAGAACTCTATGCCTTGGTGAGGGCCTTGCAAACATGGCAGCATTACTTGTGGCCCAAGGAGTTTGTCATCCACACTGATCACGAGTCCCTAAAGTATCTAAAAGGGCAGAGTAAGCTTAGTAAGAGACACGCAAGGTGGGTCGAGTTCATTGAGACCTTCCCATACGTGATTAAATACAAACAAGGTAAGGAGAACATAGTTGCTGATGCACTATCTCGGAGGTATGTTCTCTTGACCACTCTTGATGCTAAGCTACTAGGTTTTGAACAGATTAAAGATATGTATGATACTGACCTTGATTTCAAAGAAGCTTATGTGTCTTGTGAGAAGTTTGCTGCAGGACATTACTTTAGACAAGATGGATTCTTGTTTTATGATAACAGATTGTGTGTGCCTAACTGTTCTCTACGAGATCTATTTGTTAGGGAATCCCATGGGGGCAGTCTAATGGGACATTTTGGGATTGCCAAGACCCTTAAAGTTTTGCAGGATCATTTCTATTGGCCACGCATGAAGAGAGATGTGGAGAGAATTTGTGAAAGGTGTGCTACTTGCAAGCATGCCAAGTCCCAAGTCCAATCTCAGGGTTTGTACACTCCTTTACCAATTCCACACCATCCTTGGAATGACATATCCATGGATTTCATTGTTGGATTGCCTAGGACTAGAACCGGGAAGGACTCCATATTTGTTGTTGTTGATAGGTTCTCTAAAATGGCACATTTCATAGCATGTCATAAGACTGATGATGCATTGCACATTGCTAACTTGTTCTTTAAAGAGGTTGTTCGCTTACATGGCATGCCTAGGACTATAGTTTCTGATAGGGACACTAAGTTTCTTAGTTACTTTTGGAAGACTCTGTGGTCTAAACTAGGCACTAGGCTGTTGTTTTCTACTACATGTCATCCACAAACTGATGGACAAACTGAGGTAGTTAATAGAACTCTAGGAACACTCCTGTGTGCATTCATCCGAAAGAACTTGAAAACTTGGGAAGACTACTTACCACATTGTGAATTTGCATACAATCATGCCATGCATTCTGCTTCTAAGTACTCTCCTTTTGAAATTGTTTATGGGTTCAATCCCACCTCTCCTTTGGATCTAATGCCATTACCTGAGTGTGAAAGGGTTAGTTTGGACGGCAAGAAGAAAGCTGAGATGGTCCAGCAAATCCATGAGAAGGCTAGACAAAACATTGAACAGAAAACTAAATACTATGAGAAGCAACCAACAAGGGAAGGCGTGTGCAGCTCTTTGAAGTCGGTGACAAGGTTTGGCATCACCTGAGGAAGGACAGGTTTCCCAACGAGAGGAAGTCCAAGCTGATGCCAAGAATTGATGGACCCTTTGAGATCATCCACAAGATCAATGACAATGCCTATAAACTTGATCTCCAAGGTAAGTATGATGTGTCTAATAGCTTCAATGTTACTGACTTGGTTCTCTGTTGTTGATGAACCAGATTTGAGGACAAATCCTTTTCAAGAGGGAGGGGATGATGTGATCATGGACCAGAGTACTAAAGGAAGTAAATAAAGCCTAGATGAGCCACATGATGCCACAATGCTCCAGCAGCCTCGTGATGATGCTTTGACCATTCCAGAAGGTCCCATGACCCGTTCCAGAGCCAAGAAACTTAAGGAGACTGTTGTAGGATTACTCACTTCACATCCACAACAAGAAGAAAGTCTTGGACAAGGTTTGAACCGAGATATCTTGATCACCATTCAAGCTATCTCTACATCAAGCTGAGTTAGTGTTTAGGCAAGACATTTGGTGTGTGCTCTTTTCCTTGCTTTTGGTTTTGTCCCACGAGGTTTTCCGGAGGAAGGTTTTTAACGAGGCCACGACTTGTCTTACAAATCACCTAGGCCCCATCTCGGTCCAAGACTACTAGAAGATCATTTATCTTTAGCTTATGTTATCTTTTAAACTATAGTTTTCATGTTATGTTTTTAAACCCTAGAGAGCTTGTTCTCTGGTTTCTTTATTTAAAGGTTTCCGCAAACCCTATTGTAGGCAAGCAATCTTTTATCAAAACCCTTTGTTCTCTTTAACGGCTCTCTCTCTCTCTAGAAGTTTGTCGTGTCCCTCTCTGGTGTGTCATATCCAGAATCTTAAGGGTGTTTAACTTGGTGTGTTATATCCGAGTTGATCATCTAGGAGTATCAAGAGCTCTCTCATCCCTCTTGTGTCACCATTCAATCCACACACCTTGAAGAACTTGAGTCCCTGATTCGTTCTTGCAAGGATCTATCCTCCCCATCAACCAAAGAAGCATCCTAGGCGTGTGTCAAGAATATCATTCTACCTTGCTATACAAGAAGTGAAGACCAGTTAGCTGATATCTTCACCAAGGGAGCAAGCAGCAAGGTCTGTGAGTCTATACATCCGAGATTGGGACTCATTGACCTACCCATACCCTCTCAATCTTGAAGCACCTACTCTTTCCTTTGTGTGGTTTTATCCCATAAGGGTTTTCTATGCAAAGGTTTTAATGAGGGGCTGTCTTCATGGTTTCAAGCTCAACCATATCTTATGGCTAAGCTTGAGGGGGAGTATTAAATAAGAGACAAGAAGACAAAATATGACTCTGGTCCGTACAAGACTTGAAGCACAAGTATGACCGTACAGTCTTGGAACTCAAGGAATCAAGACCACTCAAACTTACCTTAGAAGACAAGGCAAGGCTGATCTCGTGCAAGAAGCATCCAGAAGTAAAGAGAGCCGTTGGAGATTGTTTGAAGCAATAAGAATGATTTAATAAGGAAGAGTCACATGTTCTACTTAAGGAGAGAGAGAGCTTGGTGACCGTTTGGTGCTGTCACTATCCCTCGGCCAGAGTTCTTTTATTTATGCTTAAACTCTTGTCCTAAACCTAATTGGTTTTATCTATATATGTACATGTAACACACACAGATTAATTCAAGGAAAATAGTTTCCTCACTTTACTCTCTTTCTCCTTTACGGATACAACTTACTCTCACTCTCACTCTCTCACTTGTTCTTCACATTGTTCACCCTTGTTCTTCATTTACTTTCACTCCTGGCCTAGAAAGCATGGTGAAACCAGGGAATGTCTTGAGATTGAAGAAAGCTATATATGGTCTAAAGCAATCACCTAGAGCCTGGTATCACAAGTTGAGTACAACCCTAAATGGAAGAGGTTTTATAAAATCAGAAGCTGATCACACACTCTTCACACTCACAAGCAAGCAAGGGATTGTGGTAATCTTGATCTATGTGGATGATATAATCATCACTGGAAATGACAAAGAAGGTATCATCTCCACTAAAGTTTTTCTTAAAAGTTCATTTGACATTAAAGATTTGGGTGAGCTAAAGTACTTTCTAGGAATAGAAATGTGCCGTTCTAAGGAAGGGCTGTTTCTATCTCAAAGAAAGTACACACTTGATCTCTTGAATGAGGCAGGAAAGCTAGGAGGAAGGATAGCCAAGACACCACTTGAAGAAGGATACAAAGTCTTGCGTGAGGGGGAGTTTGAAGATGAACCATTTGGAGACTTCAAACTTTATAGAAGAATGGTGGGCAAACTGATCTATCTAACCATCACTCGGCCAGATATCTCCTTTGCAGTGAACCAAGTGAGCCAGTATATGCAAGGTCCTAAAGTTCACCATTGGAACATGTTGGAAAGGATTCTAAGGTACCTAAGGGAAGCTCCGGGTCAAGGTGTATGGATGGGCTGCAACAAAAGCACAGAGATGGGCTGGTGATAGAGTAGACAGAAGATCTACAACAGGCTATTGCACTTTCATAGGAGGCAACTTAGTAACTTGGAAGAGCAAGAAGCAAAAGGTGGTATCATGTTCAAGTGCAGAGGCAGAATATAGAGCCATGAGGAAGCTTACTAGTGAGCTCATTTGGATCAGGAACCTGCTGAGAGACTTGGGCATAGACACAACAACACCAATCACAATGCATTGTGATAACCAGGCAGCTATTTGATAAAGGAT
>CAJHQQ010003176.1:0-49298 GCA_905132885.1 Moricandia moricandioides | reverse complement strand
GCTGCTGAACCTCTACACGGGGTTGGTATGGACAGTTGGGTGAGGTTCTGGACGAGCTGCTGGTTTGTTGGCCGCAACATTGGGTCTTCTTGGACGATCCCTCCTTATTCCAGTTCTAGAACGAGTTTGTTGGCTGGCTTGAAGCTCATCAACTCTTTGATGGATTTGATCTAATCATGCATTCATCAAGTTAGTCAAAGAATCATTCAAAGCACACATTTGTAGGTTAGATAACCCAGCAAATGAGTTTCCGGGTCGGCTTCTTTCTTCCTCACTACTCATGGTTCCTGAAATTTCTTAAAAACCAAATGGTAAATAAAAACCTCACACTCTCAATTGTTTGATCCTCACCCACTCAAGTGTTTCTCTCAGATTTTTGGTGAACACACGTTTCCACTCAAGGTTCTAAGAAGATTGATCAAAAAATCCCAATGTACAATTCCAAGCAAACAAAGGGAATTTTCTCAAGATAAGAGATTTTGGTTTTGAAATCCGTTTTAACCATCTCAAAGGCTGGATTTCTCTTCAGCCAGCAGGCTTTCTCTTCCACCACCAATCCACAAATCAAACTCTTTTTTTTTTAAATTGTAGATCTTTCTTTTGTTTCTCTTTTTTATTAAACTAGTGGATGGTAATGAGAGGCCCGGATTTAAGATAGATAGAATAAGAAGTGTTTGAATAAAATGAAAGATGAGAAAGATGAATGAATAAACAATACCGGAAGAGTGGCTCTGATACCACTTGATACGCCCTAGATAGGATCACTCGACCGGATTGGATTTGGTATGAACTCACGAATGAGAACTGGATGGATTGAAGGGTCGCACGAAGGTTGCGGAAGGCCTTCGATATTCCCGACTTTAGTTGGTGCTTGATATGACTCACAAGTCCACCAAAAGAAGGATATCTAGTCGTTGCTTGATATGACTCACAAGTCCAACGATTTTGAGGGTTTGCTTAACTTGGATATGACTCACCAAGAAACAAGAAAAGTTCTAAAAAGAAACAAAGAGTTTAACTAAAAACAAAGATGATAATCGATTGCCTTATTTCTGAAGAAATGATTACATATTTATAGTAACAAAGGCATATGAAAAGGCTTAGAAATTTGCGGAAAAACACATATAGAAAAAGCAGCAAAGACTAAAAATGGTCAAATGACTCTTTGGTTCTTGTTCTGGTCAAAATGACCCTTTGTCTACTGTCCAGGTTCGTCCGAATCCACCCTGGTCAACAGATGACCCTTCGCCTACTTTTTTCTAGGTTCATCGAACCTTGCTTTGATGATCAGGTCCATCGCGGTAAGGAGCAGGACAAACCGTGGGCTGTCCATGTGGGTGATCGATGAACTTTCATGAATGAAACTCCACTTTAGTCGACCCAAATCTTCTGAGATCTTACGTATCCTTGCCTTAGAGAGATTAGAATCATCGATCATCATGGAATCATCAATCTAGTAAGGCTCATCTTATTTTTCTTGAGATCACAAACTACCCCTACTGTAGCCATAAAGGCTCTTCCAAAGATAAGAAAAGATTATCGACCTGATTTGCTTCCCAAAACATGAAAGTCCACAGGAATAGTGCATTCACCGATTTCTACTTTAACATTCTTGATCATGCATGCTGAGTTTATCTTGGATTTATCCGCGAAGGTGAAGCTATCTTGAGAAGGTTCCACCTTTAATCCTAACAGTCCGGCAGTGTCCTTGGCCATGATGCTGACTCCAGATCCAGTATCACAGAGGGCGTATGGGAAATTGGTGTCATGTATACAACAGGGAGTCAGAAGCTTCCCAAGATCTTGTTCCTTCTTCAGTGTCTTCTTGGATTTATGGCTGGCCATATTAAACAGTAACTCAATGCCCTTACCCGTCTCCTTTCTCTCTCTAAAGAAATTACCAAGTATGTACTGGTGATATGCATCCTCGAAAGACATATCCTTAGGGACCCTCTTCACTCTCTTTTGAAATCCATCAAATTCAGCCTTGTTAGCTTCTCTCATGAGGTGTCTGAGAACATAGGGTTCTTTAGATATCACTCTCTTCTTTGGACATCTTTCTTTTGGTGCCTGCTTGTCCATGACAGATTCATGTTCGTCCAGCTGGTGTCAATCAATATATGGTGTGTACCATCGATCGATACTGTCAACGAAAGAGGTTTCAGATGGAATCAATTGTCGTTGTTATGTGCATCGACATCCTGCTGATTGGTGGTCACTTTTAGCCTTTCTGATGAGTTGTGTGCATTATGGCTTGATATGGGCGTGTGTCGATCGATGCTCGTCTACTGTCGTCGATTGTTTGTCGCCCGTTGATGTCGATCAATGTTGTCCTGTTGGTGTCGATCGACGGAGTCCGTTTTAACACAGTGCGGGTTGAGAGGAAGCCGGTGTCGTGTGGCGAAGTCTAAGTGGCTATGAATTTTCAACGTTTCTACGTACTCTTCTATGGGTGTCGATCGATGCTCATCTAATGGTGTGATGACACCAGTGCGAGCTGCCAAAGGTCATAGAACTTTTGACTAGAAAAGCACCTTCTTCCAGCTTCTCATGTTCGATTACTTCCCCAAATTCATTATCTAAGATGGCAACAACCTGATGCCTCTTGCTCTCCTCAGCCTTCTCTTTAATTAGAGCTTCTTGCCTCTTCACAACTTCTGTTTCTGAGAATTCTGGGTGTTTAGCATCCTGACATGGGTGTTCATGGCTTCTAATTTTCCATTCAGCTTTTTCTGGATAGAATCCAATCTTAGATTTAAGTATCCACTCATCTTCTTCTGAATTTATATGGCTCGTTCCATCGTAGATTCCATCCTCTGAATATGGTCCTAAAAACAGATTTCATTTATATGATTCTCGTCCTCTTCTGCAGCATGTTCCACCAACGAGACTTCATGTACAAAATCAGTGAGTATCAATGATCTTGTCATTACTCGTAACACCTGATTGCATTCTGTGAGTATCAATATTCCTAATACTATTGCTAGACACAAAGTTCTGAATCAGTCTCTTAGCTTCCCCTGGAGTCATAGTCCCAAAGTTCCCTTCGCTTGCATGATCCAACATTATATGATACTGCGCATCAATACCTTTGGAGAAGAATCCCAGCAGTTTAACCTCCATGAAACCATGATGTGGACAATCTTTTTGGTACCCCTATATCTGTCCCAAGAGCTTCTAAACCCTTCAGTAGGTCCCTGAGAGAATGCCAAAATCTTATCCCTTAGCTCTTCGGTCTTTGCATCATCAAAAAATTTTAGTCTGAAACGCAATCTTGACATCTCCCAGGTAGTGAGAGATCCTGGTGGTAGAAGTTTCAGCCAAACAAGTGCATTCCCAGAGAGAGAATACTTGAATAATTTGCATAGAAGATAGTCTTTAGTTTTTTGATGCTCCAGGATGCTAGAAACAAAATCCTCTAGTTTTTCAATGTGGTCCATGGTATCTTCATGGGGAAGGCCATGAAAGGGGTGCTCGCTCACATGAGTGAAGTATGCAGGTCTTATCTGGCCGTTGACCCCCTGGATTTCTCGAGGTTGAATCGCAGACCTGTTAATATAGAATCGAGTAGGCCTGATCAACTCTGCTATCGATCGATGCTCAGGGATTACAGCTCCATGTGCATCTAATTTCTGACCTGCTGCATTACACAGATAACCCTCAGGGTCATGCAGGTCTCCATTCCCATCCCTAGTCAGAATAAGTGTCGCAACCATCTCTACTTTCTGGTTACTGTTTATCGATGGTAGAGTAGAAGTTTCGATCAATGTTCGTCCAAGAGTGGTGTCGATTGACGTCAAAGTATTGTTGTCGATAGATGCTAGACGTTTCTCTCTGCAGATGGTGTGTTCAATAGCTGCTGGGTCTGAGAAAGGTAAATATTTTTCCTTGTTGCTCCTGGTACTGCTCTGCATGTTCCTAAAAGACAATGAAAAATTTATGTAAGTAACTGAAACAGAAAATAAAAACTTAGACTAAACCTATTAATCAAGTCTAATGGGGATCCTCGCTCCCCGGCAACCGCACCAAGTTTGATGTAGTTTTTATTATGCACTCTCAAATTAACCCTATAAGCTACTTTGTACTCTCTCAAATAAGAGGTTCAGTTGTAGTACTTACGGATCGAATCCACAGGGAGCGTGGGCACACAATAGACTATAGATGTTTAGATTAAGCTAGGCAAACAATTTATTAAAGCAGTAATATTAAACAAGTAAGCAGGTGATTGGTTTGATAACAATAAGATGAAATAGCAAGGTCTAGAGTTTTATCAATCAATAGATTCAAAAAACAAATCAAGGATGCTAAGGGATTTATAGATCGAATTCTAGAACTCGAATTAATTAAACAAGTAATCCAGCTCTCGCATGCAATTACTAATCAGATGCCTAAGTTCTATGTTCCATCTCTCGCATGCAAACAAGGATCGAGCGTCGAACGATATCAATGCTTGGGTATCGATCGATACTACCTCAGACAAGCATTAACACACATATCGATAATGTTCAACTAGATCCTAGACAAACTCTCGTATGCGCCTAGATATCTAATCCACACAAGGCTTGGGTTCCGTTAATTAATTGCACTCTCGTGCCTCTCAATTGTCCTATGATTGTAGGTTCAAGCAACCAGTCACACTCTCGTGTTATTCCACTACTATAGATCCCAGTATTACAAGCAAACCTGGTGTAGAGATCTATAGATAACCTAGCAATCCTATGACTATCAGTTTTACATTAAGAACATGAAATCCCTAAACCTAACAAGATGATTACTAAGACAAGGAAGCAATAACACAAATCATAGTTTGAATAAATAATAGATATAAAAATCAATATAAAACCAAATGAGTTCCAATCAATCTCTGAAGGAGAACTGATCTTTTCTCCAAAACTTAAGACATAGAATAAAATAAAGTTTGGTGCCTAAACAATGGCATAGAAACATATAAATAGGGTTTTAGGTCGTCCATGGGTATTTCGGTAATTTGTGATGGCTTCTGGGCTTAAGTCGGCCATAAAACAAGTCGTTCCAATCTTCTGGTATCACCGTCGATCGACACCAAGGCTGTGCCATCGATCGACACTCATTCATCTTCTCGACAACTTCCTCTCGCGAGGCAGACCGACCACACTTCAGTAAATCGGGTATAACTTTAGATCTAACCGTCATTTAGACCTCAAAACGGTGGCATTGGAAAGATAACCTAAAGATCTATCATATTTCAAAATATAATCTCAATCGCACCGTGGGAAGGTCTCCATACATAGCTAAACATCTGACGCATCTGCGCAGTTCTGCATCTCTAAAAGCTCCAGAATCACCAATGTTCTCCAGAACGTACCTGAACCTGAAAATACTCTAAAACATACTCCAAACACATATAATATACTCTAAATAGGGCTGATATCATAGCCTAAAAGTGGTAACTATCAAGCCCTATCAAGTATTGATCGATGCTATCTCCGCAGACTTGTCCTCTTGCTCATAATTGCAGAAGCATGTAGAAATTAAGTCTGGATCCTCACCCAATTCTATCAGAGTAGCCTTGTTATTGACTTTAATAGGTTCATAAAATTATTTGAATCTATTAAAGAAAGATACAACTTGTTTGTCTTCATGTCGCATACAGCTCCCACTGTGGCCATGAATGCTCTCCAAGGAGTAAGGAAGATTTCCAGTCAATCTTGATATCCATCACATGGAAATCTACTGGGAGTAAGGCGTTGCAAATCTGCACTGGGACCTCTCTGGCTATCCCTCCTGAATTCACCTTGGAGCAGTCCACAAAAGTGAATGAATCATTGGAAGGCTCCACTTTCAGGCTTAGCTTCTCTGCCATAGCTATAGGCATGATGTTGACTGATGATCCAATATCGCAGAGGGCATTGGGATACTCTTGGATTTTGACAAAACATGGAACCACGAACTTTCCAGGGTCACTTTTCTTCTTGAGAGTGATCCTCTACTTTAGCTTCTCTCTGAGGCCATTGATCATGCGCTCTATGTCCTCATCAGTCTCCTTGGATTCTCTGAAAAACATCCACAATCTATGAGTATAGTACGCTTCATCAAATTGAGTATCTAGAGGAATTTTAAAAACTCTTTTGGCAAAGCCATCCATCTCTTTGTCAGTTGCTTCTCTGCGCAGATGTTTAGGAAGCTTTTGCTTCCTTCTGGAGTGTCTTTCTGTTGCCATTGGGTCAGGTGTATCAGCATTCTGCTCTGGAGTCTCCATACTCGGATGTTTGACAAACAAGTTTGCATTCAGACTTGGGAGACGAACTGGTTCTGATGTTGAAGACCGTCGATCAATGTTGATGTCTCGACATCGATCGATGTTCGAAGACTCACACGAAGCTACAGACTCTGAGGGTTTTGTCGATCGATGCTTAGAAACTGGTGTCGATCAACACCAGTGCGAACTACTGAAAGACCTAGCACTTTCTACTCAGAATTCTACCTCTTGGAGCTGTTCTCTCTTCACCTCTTGCAAAAAAATCATCACCTATCAATGCATTGACGTGGTGTTTCTGACCAGCTTCCCCTTTCTCCTTAATCAGGATCTCATGTCTTTGAATGGCCTCCCTTGTCTGGACCACTTGATTCTCCAACTTCTTGAGATGAGGGCTGAGAGTCTCAAAATTTGTGTTGAGGTTGATGTACAGAGCATCTAACTTTCCATTAAAATTCATAGTCATCTACTTCTGCTGCTCCAATACTCCGTCAACCATAGCTTCTAACTTGCTCTCATGAGTCTATAGATGTGGGTTTTGATAAGAAGATCAAAAGTTCATGTTGTTGTTGCTGGGCCTCTGCTGCTGTGAACTGTGGTTGTAGTTGTTCTTATTCCCACCATAGGAGTTTATGTTGTAGCTCTGATTCCCCTGTCTCTAGAAACTGTTTCCACCAACAAAATTTCTTCTTCTTAGTTGCACCTCGTTGAAACCGTGGTGTGAGCAGTCTCTTTGGTAGGACTTCAATCTGAACCAAGAGCATCTGAATGATTCTCCAGGTTCTTGTGTGAATGTGGTGATTCTGCTTCTCAAGTCCTCTGCTCGCGCATCATCAAAGAAATTGCGCATGAACGCATTCTTGATGTATGTCCAGGATGTCAGAGATCTTGGTGGTAGCTGCTCAAGCCAATGTGAAGCTTCTCCACCAAGTGAGTACTTTAAGAGCTTACAAAACAGATAGTCCTCAGGGATTCCAATGGGTTTAATAGCAGATAAAGGATCCTCAAACCACTCCAGATGATCCATTGGATGCTCATGTCGTGATCCATGGTAGGGTGTCTACGCAACAAGTGCGAAGAAGGATGGTTTGATCTCAAAGTCGTTCCTCTAGAAAGCTGGAGGGCGAATAGCAGATCTGTTATCATAGAACTGGTCTGGACGATTGTAGTTTGCCAGTTCCGTTGAGCAGCTTGGGCATTAACTTCAGGTCGAGCGACTGCAGCATCTGCTTCTACTTCTGGTTCAGGGATTGCAGCCCCCTGATCATCAATTCTCTGACCTGTTGCATTACGCAAATGACCTTCAAGGTCATACAGGTATCCTCTCTCATCTCGGACCAAAACTAAAGTCACAACCATTTGAACTCGTGAACTACTGTCGATCGATGCCGTGTTGGTGCTGTCGATCGATGTTGGTCGTGAAGAAGCGTCGATCAGCGGTTGAACGTTGCTGTCGATCGATGCTGAACATATCTTTTTGCAGGTCGAGGTTTTGATTACAACTGGATCTGAGAAGTGTAATTCCTGGTTCTTGTTGCTTTTGGTACTGCTGGGAATGCACCTGAAAAACCAGAAAAAAATATATTAGTAAATTGCAGTAATGAAAAAGCCTAGACTAAACCTAGAAAATAAATCTAATGGCGATCCTTGCTCCCTGGCAAAGGCGCCAAATTTGACAGTGTGCGGGTTAAGGTTTGTGTTCTTAATAATGCAATCGATCAAATTAACCCTACGAACTACTCTTGCCAAGAGAGGTCAAATTGGAGTACTTAGAGATTGAATCTATAGAGAGCGAGGGCACAAAATATATTTCTATAACTCTAATGGTTAAGCTAGGAAAACTATAAATAATGGTTTTTGGTTATAAGTCTATGAATATGAAATTATCTAAATACTAAAGCAAATGTAAATATGGAAAAGCGGTACATCTACGTTTTCAGACAAGTGAATTATAACGGATAGGATGCAATGAATTATTAATATGCAAGAACAATTAATGTTAACTAGTATGACCTCCTCTTTCCCCAACTCTCGTATGCGGACAGAGAAGTGTACCGTCGATCAACGGCTAAGGCCTAGTGTCGATCGACGCTAATCGGACAGGAAGTTCGTCCAATATGTTAATTAGACCAGCTTTCGCATGTATCTAACAACCAAGTTCAATGGAATCAATTCTGGCACAGAACCTACTCTCGTAGTTGTCCATGTCCTAAGTTCAGGTTTCTAGTTAGCTACTCTAGAACGCAAGCATTAAACACAATTCCAAAGATTGATATTTCTTCATCCTAGCAATCCTATTTTGGGGCTAATTCATCAGTACCATTATGAACCCTAATTCTAACAGGTGAATTACTCAGACATGATCAAAGAAAACATGATGATCTGAATAATATAATGCATATAATAATAAATGAGGTCCAATACAAATCTCTGAAGAAGTTCAGATCTTCTCCCCTAAACTACTAAAAATCTCAATGCAAGAAAACTAAAAGCTGTAAAATAAAATGTGGTCCCCCTCTGCCTAAACAATAGAAGAACCCATATAAACCAGGTAAAAACTCGTCCATGGGCATTCTCGTAATTCGTTTTCACTTGGGTTTGAAGTCGGACAATACTCTGCGAGTGGGCCGTCGATCGACAACAAGGGTGCTCTGTCGATCGATGGTCATGCTTGACTTCGACTTGTACTTAGCTTAATGTGAACTGCTACAGGATATCTCTTCTGAATACTCTAACAAGCTCCATGATCTCCATAATGCTCCAAAATGCACATGGACTTGTAAAGACTCTAACACATTCAAGACACGGATAATAGACTCAAATAGGGTCCAAATGATGGTCTAAAACTGGCAAATAACAAGGTATATCAAAGATCATCTATTGAAACATGGTATGATTGCAAAAAAAAAAGCTTTTCTCAACAAGTTTTTCTCAATCTCAAGAACCGCCAAGCTCCGAAATGCAATATTCGGGTTTCAGTAGAAGAACTTAGAAGGATTTGCAGAAGCTTGGGAAATTTTAAAGGATTATTGTCACAAAGCCCTCACCATGTTTTCACTAATGAGAGTCTACAAAGTACTTTCTACAGAGGAGCTTTGCTTAAGTATCGAAACATGTTGGACACTGCTAGCAGTGGTTTCTTCTTAGGTAAAACTGCGCAAGATGGCATGGAACTTGTCGAGAACATGGCTCAAAGAGACTCAGTGTACAACGATGATTATGATAGAAAAAACCGAGGTAGAGGTGGTGATGACTCTTTCACCAGGAAAGAGCTGAAGTCTCTCCAAGACAAGTTGGACATTCTCCTCTCCGATAGGGAAAAACAAGAGAAGGTGAACTTTGTTGGTAAGTAGGCCCAAGAGGAAGCTTTTGAGGTTAATGAAGTGAGGGTTTGGAAGGACAACAAGGGTTGTGCTTCATTAATGCTATGGTCAATGGTACAAGAAGGAGCCTAACTTTGAGTACCAAATCTCAGTCCAGAACAAACCTCAATATCAAAACCCCTACCAGCAAAACCCTTCTATAACAACCAGCAATGTGGCTATTAAGCCAAGCAAACCTATCCTCCAGGTCTTCCGTGTAAAGGAAATCATTCTACTCAAGCTCAAGGAAGATCTTCATCCAGCCCAAAGATACAAGTGTGGAATCAATGTTCAAGCAGCTTTTAGAATCTCAAGGAATAAATGAAAAGAATATTGGAGATGAACTGAAGAACACTCACACAAAGATTGATGGGAGCTACAATGAGCTCAACAACAAGTTCAAGGCGTTGGAGAATCAGTTTGCTACCATGAGCTCTAAATCTAAAAGGGCTATAGGATCACTTCCTGAAAAATATGAGCAAAATCCTAAGGAGGCAATGCACTCAATTACACTAAGGAGTGGCAGAGAGTTACCTTTTAGAGTTCTCCTCGAGGATGATGAGAAACAAGTTGGGGAGGTGTCATCAATCTAGATGATGAAGTTGTGATAGTTTATGAGAAGACTAATTAAAAGATTATGGGAAAGGTAGTTGAAGCCAAGTGTAAAGGAAAGGTTGGTGAAGAGAAGAATGCTGTGAACAAGAATGAAGCTACTACTTCGTCAAAAGAAGCTACTTTCATTCCTCCTCCTTATGAGCCAAAGCTTTTATTTCTCTGTAGATTCAAGAAGCAACTTTTGGAGAAGTAAAAAGACCTTTTGGAGAAGTACAAAGCACTCTTTGAGAAGAAAATGAGCGACGTTCAGATCACCATGCCCATTATTGATGCTTTCATGTTGGTTCCTCAATATAGCAAGTTCTTAAAGGATGCTATAACTGAGAAGAAGAAAGAGATGGAAGGCATGATGGTTCTTGCTCATGAGTGTAGCACTATTATTCAAAGGTTGACAGTCCCAAAGAAGCTTGAAGATCATGTAAACTTCACCTTGCCCTCTGCTTTTGGTCCTTTGTCCTTTAAGAGGTGTCTATGTGACGTAGGAGCAAGTGTCAGCCTTATACACTTGTCCATGGCAAAGAAACTTGGTTTTACACATTACAAGAAGTGTAGAATCTCTCTTGTGTTAGTTCATTGCTCAGTGAAGCTCCCAATAGGCATCTTGGATGATCTACTGGTGATGATTGGAAACTGTGAAGTTCCTACTGATTTCGTGGTGCTTGAGATGGATGAAGAGGCTAAAGATCCTTTGATATTGGGAATGCCATTCTTAGCTACTAATTGGTGCCATTTTGAATGTTAGAGATGGCAAGATTGATCTTCGTCTTGGAATAGGGAACACTCTTCACTTTGATTTCAAGGAGGTGATGAAGAAACCCACTATCCAAGGCCAAGTATTCTACATTAAGGTTATGGACGCTGATGAGTTCCTTGAAGAGATGGCACTTTAGGACTCTCTAAAACATGCTCTAATTGTTGATAGAGAGGCCCAAATGATTGAAATCAAAGAGAGCAATGGGTATGTGAGGATGTTAGACTCTTAGAAGGAGTTGATTGGAGTAGACAACATTTAGGAGCTGCCTCAAGCTGTCTACAAGGTTGCCTAGTTAGTCTATAAGAGGATCTTCAACAAGCTGATTGGAGTGAGCTCAAGGCACCCAGAGTGGAGCTTAAACCTCTTCCCCTTAGTGTAAGGTATGCCTTTCTTGGCTCTAATAACACCCATCATGTCATTGTGAGTAGCCAACTAAATGAAAATGAATTGTCTACCCTTTTGACTTAACTTAAAAACTATAGAAAAGAAATTGGTTACTCACTTGAAGATATCAAGGGGATATCACCCTCTTTGTGTATGCACAAGATCCATTTAGAGGATGAATCAATGACTTCCATAGAGCATCTGATATGTTGTGTTTTTAACACATTGAGCATACGCTTTCTTAGTTAACTACGAGTCTTTATCGAGTCATTTTAGTCCTTTTGAGTCATTACAGGTTTGGAATTGCATAGGAGGGAAGTAAGATCATCTGGAGCAAAAGAGTCCAGAAAGAACCTGAATTGAAGTTTTTCGCGAGTAGAACTCCGAGTGTGTGGAGAAACCAACAAACTATTCCCGATATGTAGGGAAAACAAGATTCTATTTCGGGATTTGCCCTAGTTTCCCTATCTTTTCATACTAGTCGCATGTGGCTCCCCTATATATTCTCTTATTTTCCTTTCTTTTAATTTCATCTTAGTTTTTACCAAGAAACCTAGAGAGAGATTTTGTACAACGCGATTTGCGACTTGTAAGAGAGACGGCTTCATCTCTCTCCTTTGAGAAGATCTCCATGAACCCTCTTATTTCTATTATTAATTGCATGCAGTATATTCAGATTCTATGTCGTTTTGTTCTTGTGTTATGGCTGAGTAGTCCGCTAGTTACTAGGGTGTTGAAACCGCGAGCTAAGCATAGATAAGTGCATATATTGATTGTCTTTGTTCATAACTGCTCTTACTGCTTGCATTAAACCAATAACTTGATGTATGAATCTAAGATAACATGTTCATTAACCGTGAGATAGGTTTCAAGATCTGTGTATGAATAAGCTTTGCATACCTAATCAGCGAGTGTAGATATTAGGGTGTTTTGTGAACCTATCATAATTTATCTCTGAGACTTGTTGTCGAATCTTGATCAAAGTGAGAGTTTAGGTATCAAGATCAATCCGCAAAGGGAAGAGTTTCACGACAGTGGGCTGTTTCACGACAGTGGGCTCTTTAATCATTTGAAAACAAATTTCATTGTGTTACTTGCTTGCTACGTTTAAACCACTCCACAACCACATAATTGTTTTAGCTTGATATTGATCCTATAAAAGTGTAAACTGTTCCTCTGAAATTGAATCTAAACAAATTACAACAACACTGTTAACTTGATAGTAGCAAAGACACAATTTTAGTATATCAAGTTTTGGCGCCATTGCTAGAGACCAGATTTTTATCTTTACTTTTCGGTTATATATTTAGTCTAAGACTTCTAACTTGCTATATCCTGCAACTAATGTTCCAGGTGCATGACCAATAGACATACTCGGTGAAACACACAAGGAGAACAAGTTACACTTAGCAACCAAGAACTGGCAAGGTTAGAAAGTGTAACATCCTGAGTTGTGATATGTGGAAAGGCTTAAGAAAATTAATTTGGCTAACTATGTCACCAAAGTGCACTTACCTTTTCTGTCACACATCCGTTTAGAACTCCATGTTTAAGCGTGCTTATGCTGGAGTAGTGAAATGATGGGTGACCTATCGGGAAGTGATTTGCGATACCGTGCGAGTGAGGTCAAAGCACGGGGAAAGGTCAGGTGGTGACTGCAAGGACAATAAAAATTGATTTCGAGCCTTAAAAAAAATAATGCACCGACCATTGGAACGGGATGGGGCCCACGGGCCGAGAGAGCAGGTGTGGGTGGCCCATTAGCTGTGGGCGGTCGGGGCGTTATAGAAAGACAGAATCGTCAACAGCCAAGGCCAACTAACACCACTATGGGTGATCATGGAAATCAGGATGACCTCTCCGCTGCAATGGCACTCATGCAAAAGAAAATTCAGCAAATGCAGCAGGCCATGCAAGCTAATCAGCAGCATTAGCTGGCGCAATGTGCTCTAATTGGGCAGAGAAACCTTTCGTGTAACTTCCCTACTATGCGCTCTGCCATTAACCCTCCACCCTGCACAAGAAAGAACTTTGAGATGAAGCCTGATTTGATCAACTTAATGCATTGGAAGATGTTCAATTGTCTAGCGGCAGAAATTCTGATGGATCATATTGAGAACTTTGAGAAAGTCTGTGGTTTCACCCGTGCAAATTGAGTACCACCAGACTACATTAAGTGCACGTTGTTCCCGTTTTCTCTTGAATGGAAAGCTGCACGATGGCTGGACTCTCTCCCTACCTGATCTCTTATTTCATGGGACCAGGTCTGTTCGGCATTCCAGAGATACTTCTACACAAAGTCTAAAACTACAGCCTTGAGGCAAAAGATCTCCTCCTTCAAACATATAAATGACGAGCATTTTTCTGACGCATGGGAGTGTGTTTCAACGAATACCGAAGGGAATGCCCTCACCATGGGTTTGAGATGATTACATTCTGGGCGTGTTCTATGATGGAGTTGGCTGGGAGTTCCAAAATACTCTAAACTTAGCGACCAAGGGACATTTCATGACCCAATCAAAAGAAGGGGCATTTGAGGTAATCTAGAACATGGTAGCTAGCTCGTCCAACAAGAATCAGGAAAACGATCACTCCCAAAAATTCAACAGTATTGACACTCAAAAGATTGACGACTTGACCGCCAAGGTTGATCAGCTGATTAAGAGCAACTAGAGCCATGTTTTCATCATGAAAGAAGCTGCACCTGAACAGAGCACTACAGACGCTGCATCTGAAGCAGATACACCAGCTAATGATCAGCATGAAGTTAGTTATATCAATGGACAAGGAAGTTCAAGAATTACCACCCTAACCCCAACATGAGGACCTGTTGGGGTCAAATTGGTCACGACAAAATCAACGGATCAAGTCCTTGGAAAATGTTTTCTTCCGAGCTTTTGGCTCACGAACGTTTTCAAAGAACGATCAAGCCCAAGGAGAAAGTCATCATACGGCGAGTCCCACACGTATCGTACGGTTCGCCATATGAAGATCCCCGAACACAACGTACGGGTCACCATATGGCGACCCACTCTCATAGAACACAAGTTGCCATATGGCAACCTGCACCCAACTAGCACGGGTCGCCATATGGTGACCTGCACTCAGCAAGCATGTGTCGCCATATGGCGAACCACACATGCAAAGCACGGGTCGCCGTATGGGAACCTGCACACACAAGGTACGGGTTGCCATATGGCGACCTACGCACCAAGATTACGGGTCGTCATATGGCGACCTGAATCCGTACAATCTGGGTCGCCATATGGAGACCAAGACCCACATAGTCTGGGTCGCCATATGGCAAGTTGTGTCTCTCCTTTGCATTCCTCTTCGAGTCACGATTGAAACACTTTTCAGTTCATCTCAATTGGAGTTTATGTTGAGATTTTATGATTAAAACGAGTAAGAGTCACCAAACAATCCCCGGGTCACCAAATACAGCTAACAGGTTGCAATATGGTGAGTGAGACCACACCCCTTGGCTTCTCTCTCGAATCTCGATCGAAATTCTCTTTGTTTCGTCTCAATCGGAGTTACCGTTTGAACTTTACGATAAAAACCACGAAGACTCATTTTCCTGAATGAAGTTCATGGTTATCGTATAAATGGCAATGGTTAACTCAACACCACAGTTGCCTAAACTAGACGAGAAATGTGAACTTCCTAGCTAAATAGACGGCGCATCATTAAATATTCTTACAAAGAAATCCTAAAAACTTTTAAGTAGAAATACGTCCCAAAGAGGCCTAGAGCGCGGCTAAATACCCACTTGCGATTTCATTCAAAATTGAACCCAACAATGTTATGATGGCGTATCTTTACACGTAGAAGAAGATAAGTCTCGAAAAATCCGAAGATAAATGTCAAGTTTCCAAGATAATGATGAAGATCGATATAAAAGGAATATTTTCGCAAAGCGATAAACTCGAGCTAAGGGCAAAAAAGGAAAGAGGAACTGACCCAAAAGACATATATAAGGGGAGCTAAAGCTAAAGGCGCTAGGGGTCCGAAGATTTAGACCTAGAAAATCTCTGTTAGCTTATAAAAACATAGAACTTAGGTGGCTAGGGGGACAGAGTTATACTCAGACGTTTCTCCATCTTTGTTCGACGATTCTTTAGATTCTATAACTCTCTGCACTTAGAAACCTTAGGCTTTATTCTCAAAAAGTTCGGTTTCTATGACTGGCACTCGATTACCAGACGAAGTTGCTCCAGAAGTTCGATCTCTTGGTCCACTCTTTTAATTGAACTACGTCCGACTTGATCCTCAAAAGGGGTACGTATGCAGCTTTTCTTAAGGTCCAGTCCCAAATCCTTCAAACCTTTTTCATCTTTTTCGTCTATTGCTAAGCGAGTTGCAGCCACATAGGTTTCTCTCGAGAGGTGGTAGAGCTAGCAAACTTAGTCTCGTTTTACTTCTTGTGTTATGCGAATTCCTTTGTGAACCCGGTTCCAGACAAGTTTCATGTACACTTTTGTCTCTGGAGCGCTCGTACGCAAATTCGAAATAAAGATCTTTTGTTTTCTAAATTTTGTTAAGTTCAGGTACATATTTGGGTTAAGAGATTAAAGAATGGGAGAAGAATGGTTGGACAACCAAATGGTAAAAAGATCATCCGGGTAAAGGAAGGAGTTACCACACGCCTACCTTGGGTATTTATCCTTATGCATCCATTGGAAAGGAAGAGAGGATAGACCTTGACAGGATGGAGGAGCTGGAAAGTAACCCGCATCTGGTCAAAGATGCTAGATGCCACTTGAATTGCTCTCCTTGCTTATAATTCAAATAGGCGCTCCACCCCCTCTCCTAGACCATATGTTCCATTCTTTGATTCTGAAAACCCTTGTAACCTCTACTCTATATATTGTAATCTCATCTTAAGGAATAATCAGACAGTTCATAATCCTCTCTTAGACTCTTAATCATGATTACATTTTAGACTTGTTCCTTGGTTAAGCTTTCTTTCTATCTAATCTCTCTAAACTATCATCAAACCTAAGATTATCTAAAACATTTTAAATTCGTTTTATTATCTTTTCATGTTTTCCAAGTTTATTCGATTACCTGTCGTTGGCTCTCGTAGAGAATCCGGGACCTCAGGGAAAGTTAGGGTTTCTTGACTTTCCTTAATTTATGGAAATCGACGGTATGAATTTCGGTTCCCACAGTTTGGCGCTAGAAGGAGGGGGGGGGTACGGATTACTCTAACTCATGGCCACAAAACACTTGATCGAAACAATGTATGGAAATACGAAAGACAATACCGCAGCTCGCAACAACGCTGGTAGAACAACTCCAGCAGTGACTGCTCCCATTGCCAACACTTATGCAAACCCCGCCGTGCTTGAAAAATTGAAAACCTAGTCGCGACTTTTTGCCACATGCGGAGCACCGAAACGAGTTCGCGATTTCTCTCACTAAACAGAAAGGGCAACGATAAAATCTATCAAACCCTTTAAAGTTCGTCTCATTACCGAGTTGGAAAAATCTCATCGCATAAGGGTTCGACCAAAAGACGTTTTTTGAAAATTTTTGGGAAAAATAAAAATTGCTCTCCCAGAAATTGTAGAGAAACCCTATATTACTCACAGAGAAAGGAAGCACAGCAAATCGGGCGCACAACCCTCACTGTTGTACTTCTTCCCAACAATTTTCTAAGAAACGAAGTTGATCTCTATTGAATCACTCGAAACCTAAAACGGCTGACGAAAACTAAACTAATCAAAACGAGAGACCATATCCCTCACTGCTAAAACGTTTTCTGAAACCTAAGATTTCGTAAAAAGTCAAGCTTCGATTCTACGTGACATATTCAGTGAATTCTAGATAATTTTCACTTAAACTTACTTCGGAAAAACTACTCAAAATCCCCTCGGATCAATCCTGCGGAAACGAGAAAATCTCCGATTAAGTTGACTCCCGATAATTAATCTCATCACAGCCAAAGTTTCAAGGCTAAAACCCAAAAACAAAATTTGGGGAATATCCACAAAATGTGAGTTTTCCAAAAAAAAAAACAACTCTCGTACAGCCAAACTCGAAAAGACGCTTACATAACGACTTTCGTAAAGTTAAACTCAACAACATTTTACGAAACAGCTTTCGTAAAACTAAACTCATGACACTTCGCGGAATAACTTTCGTAAAATTAAAGTTCAACAATATTTTCTGAAACAGCCTTCGTAAAATCAAACGTGACAATATTTTATGGAACATCGTTCGCAAAGTGAAAAGAGTTAGCATTCTATGATACAACTTTCATAGGAAAAAATTGAAAACATTTACGAAATGACCGCACCAGCATACCATCAAAACTCGAGTTGGACCAAACAAGCAGTCCTTTGGATCACCTTTTCCTTCTCCTTTGAATCCCGATCGAAACCCTTTTTCTTTCGTCTCAATCGGAGTTTCCTTTGAGATTTTATGATTAAAACAAGTTGGACGCACACCGTCCAACTCGCCCCGATGGCGAGCTGGATTTATTCCCTCCAACTCGCCTCATCGAGAGTTGGGCGAGCCCTGATGCGCTTCTTCTTTGTGTTCTCTTTTGAAGCTCGATCAAAACGCTTTTCGTTTCATCTCAATCGGAGTTTCCTTTGAGATTTTACGACAAAAACAAGTAAGACTTGCCCAAACTCCTTGGCTTGCTCCTACTCGCCCTCTTGGGCATCCTACTCGCCCTTACCTCCATCTTTGCGTTCTCCTTCAAATCTCGATTAAAAAATCTCTTGTTTCGTCTCGATTGGAGTTACCTTTGGAACTTTACGACAAAAACCACAAAGACTTGTTTTCTCGTATGAATTCAAATTGATCGTATAAAACTGCAACAGTTAACTTAACACCTTAGTCGCCTCAACTATACGAGTAATTTGAACCTTTTTATAAAAATTGACATCGTATCTAAGGTACTCCTTCGAAGAAATCGTAAAAACGTTTAAGTCGAATAACGAATCTAAAAGGTGTAAAACACGACTAAAAGCCCACTTAAGATTCTTGACAAAATCGAGCCCAATGATATTTTGAATGTATATTTTTATTTCCGGGAGAAGATAAAAGTCAATTTCAGAAGGTAAATGTTAAGTTTCAAAGGATAAACACCAATACCGAAAAATTTGGATCGACGAACCAAAACCGCAAGACATGTTCGAACCTAAACGCGGCCAGGAAGAACTGATATTTTTACTATTCTTAAGGGGCGTACAGATACGAGAAGAGGAAAGGGAAATGAGCAGGAAAACCGAGAAGAGGTGAAACCAAACCTTTGAGAAAACTAAGGTATGTCCGACTTGGAAGTTTTTGAAATCAGACTTGGAATTTTTCGTAGGAAAGTACTAAGAAATAAAAATGCTTCAGAGATCACCATAATACTTTAAGGACCTTAGGATCTAGGAGAATAGTTTAGCGAGCTAGGTCTTAGGCATTTTCATGTCTCAATCTATTGTTCTGTGACTGTTCAGGCATATCTTGCAAACCAATCTAAACTCTCAGAACACCGAGAAACGATCGCCACGCATACTCAGCTTGCTTCCAAAAGAAAGAAAGAACTAGAAACGCGAACGTCCTCTTAAAACCGACTCGTTCCTAGCAATTTTCTTAAAACCGACATATTCCTAGTCGTCAACCTGAAACTCACCAAGTCACAATCCTAACGTCGTATTTAAACCGACCTGGATTGTCGATCATCCCAATCTTTGAAATAAAAAAACGTACACAACCCTTCAAAATATCGGTTCAGTCGTTTTCTTTCGTAAAAAAGGGAGGGAGTAGGTACGTATACTATACTCGTATACTGCCATACTTCAAAAAATATTTTTCTCGGCATCAAGTAAACGCTTTCGACAAAGCAAACTATCGCAGCAGTAGACAGAAAATCATTTAGGCAATGCAATGCCTCATAAAACCGATCATCCATTACTTTCGTATAACTATAACATTTTATACAGAAGAGCCTACGGGAAAACAAGATCGATGTCATGAAAATGACTTCGCAAAGCGGAAAAGAGAATGAGGAAAACACATTCCTCACTCGCAAATATCACGAGTAATTTGCGAGAGACATTCTCAATTCACTTCAATGTTATTCACTCCTCGTAAAACTTACGCGAAACATCCTTCATATAGCCACATTAAGTTATGCGAAAAAAATTTCAAAAACGAACATAGCAAGTTTCACGGAGAAGTGTTTTGGACGATTTATGTATAGCTAAAAATAAAGTCATATGACTTCATCTCTCAACGAAAAAAACTAAACTTTATCTCTTCGCACTACGATCTTACAGATCTCATTCTTTAGCCATGCGGCTTGATGGCTTCTGCCTCCTATCTCCCTAAGTTCCGTTCGAGCAGGCAATCATCTCGCGCGGGTTCTTTATCGAGCCTCTTAGGTTTTGTCTTCATCATACAAAAACAAAACAATTTTTGTACGACTATAGGAAAAAATATACGAAACATTCATCGTATAACTGATACCTAAAGTGGAAAATTGTTTCTAACGCCATTGGCCATCTTAGCACGGAAAATTCCGACTTGGCCCATCAATCTCGACAAATGCTCTTTGGCGCTCGGCCAATTACGCCTTCCGATAAAAGTCCAAACCACAATTCGGCATCCTCTTTGTGACAATTCTAAACTAACATGACCTTAATGTTAACACGAACGTGCCATGGTCTAATCCGTGACCAGCAATGTCCTCGGCTATGCTGCTGAACACATCCTTCAGACCGAGCCAAAATGTTCGAGCGACCACTGCTCCATCCAATCACTTAACGCAAAAAAAAAATCCACGATTAGTCTAAAAAAGCCAAGTGCAAATAATTATCGTATAACCCATAATCAGAAATCGTACGATAAATTCTTGATAGCGAAACTTAGTTGTAACCACCAAACGGTTAAAGTAAACTTAAACTTGTCGATAACCGACCAAGTTCAATATATTCTGCAGTTTACTCTAAACCCACAACACAGCAAAGGAAGTCGCACATTCTCAGGGTCAAATTTACACGAACCATTGGTCCTAATGTCCGAACAAGAACAACAATTTTGGCTGCGAACATCCGCAAACAAAACAAAACAAAACGTTTCTCTGCCGTAAGGTTAAAACAAAACCCTTGCGATGCCACACATCTTCAAGACCGCGAACATTTCAAGCATGAAATGCGGCATACAAAATAAATACTCAACCTTCGACACATCGAAACGTCGCTGACGCTCGAAGAACTGTTTTTCGTCAAAACTTTCCGAAACGGAATGTTCACCTTAAAAACAGTCCATCCGCGACTATAAAACACACACAACTTCTTAAACATGTATCCTTCGCGAAGATTCAAAAATGGTAATATCTACCAATAAGTTTGTTACTGATCGCAACTAACTCTCAACGTCCTAAACAGACTAAGCCATCTCGTAGAGATAGCTCTTGAACACCGACACAAGGGTAATAGCTCTATAAAGGAAATCTGAAATTTTGGTTAGCACTTTCGGGAGACTTAAAAATTATCCCCGAAGAGATGATTGATTCCTATCATACAAGTCGTATAAGCCAAGAACATATCGCGGCCTTTAAAGCGGTACGGAATCAGGTTGAAATCACAACACGCAAAACGAAAGCCGATTAGTCATCGCAAAGCCTTAACCGAGAGTAAACCTAGGTCTTGCCCTAAACCCATCACAGTGGTCTCTAATGTCTCAAGGCATAAACATCTAAAGATACGAGATCCTGAAAGCATGACTCTTCGTTCACATCTAAACGCTCGAGAACGTTTCCGCACATCTCGAACGAGCAACGAATATAACGATCTATGAAGAAGAGTTAAGTTACGAGATGAAAACTCATATATTTCCGTCTACACGCAACTACTCGACTCACTCTTAAAATATTAGATCCTTTCAATAAAAATATAGTTCCAAGCCATCTAAGGCAGGGATTCAAAGCCACATACGGCCAGTCCCGATAATAAAAACGGCCACATAAGGCCTAAGCATAAACATGAAAACGGCCCAACACAACTAAGCATAAAACGGCCACGCATGGCCACAGATATATCCTAAACTTGAGAATATAATCTAGATCCATTAAGTGTCCAATAAAAATTTTCCCGACATCGAATGACCAAACATGCCTGCAGATTGATTCATTTCGACCCCCTCGTCGCTAACCTCGGTCGCGGTCTCCTGCGTATCGGGAGAAACTGGGAATGTAATCCCAGTATCCCAGCACCTTCTCCTCGAGAGGAGGGACCAGAGTATAGACACCTTCACACTCATCCATGTAGCCGGTCATCTTGTCCATCTCGGTCTGGAAAATGTAGTGGCTGACCGTTGTCCGCGACAAGGCACTAACGGCTCGACCTTCTAATAGACAAGAATTTTTACTATTCATCCTCGGACTTTCGGCCGATGATACCGTCTAACATGCACAACCATCTTAACTGCCCGCTAGAGCCTCACGCTAAAAGCCCACGGCCTAACGAGCTGGGGGACTAATTGTTTGGGTCAGAATTGGTCACGACAAAATCAACGGCTCAAGTCCTTGGAAAATGTTTTCTTCCGAGGTTTTGGCTCACAAAATTTTTCAAAGAACGATCAAGCTGCAAGGAGCAAGTCATCATACGGCGAGTCCCACACGTAACATACGGGTCACCACATGATGATCCCCGAACACAACGTACGGGTCGCCATATGGCGACCCACTCTCACAGAACACAGGTCGCCATATGGCGACCTGCATCCAGCAAGCACGGGTCACCATATGGCGACCTGCACTCAGAAAGCACGGGTCGCCATATGGCTCTTGCGTGACCATCCATAGTCAGACCGTTGAGGCACTTGTCTATAGGATAGTAGACATCATCAAACCTCCTCTAGAAATCTTCTAATTACATCTCTTGAGCGTTGTAGATCCCATTCGCAATATCGTCAATCTCTGCTATGCTATATGTTTCTTGCTTCTTCCTGGACATAGTGATCTTTGCTGCGTGTTCAGGTAAACATATGTAGATGTACTCAAACATAGTAGCTCTCTCTAGAAATGACCTGATATCTTCCTCTTGCATGTTCACAATTCGTCCGTCTATAGCGCATGCATTACCATTCTCATCTTTGTAGATGCCATAATCATCTTTCTTTTCCTAAAAGAAAATCCTTCTTCCATCAGCATCAAAATCTCTCTTTCCATACTCTACCCGACCGTCTATCAGTAAGGGATTTATCAAACTAACCGGTCCCAGATTTTCTGAAGTGAAGGGGTTAGATGTACAGAACTCGTGAACTTCTGGAATGGTGGTATCGATCGATGCATGCTTCTTCTTGTCGATCGATGTTTGATATTGGATAGGGTTGTGCTTCTGCTCCTTGATGTTGATCGATATCGGTACCTGAGCGTCGATCGATGACTGTTGTTGTTGTCCAAATAAACTTTCTGATCCATTAGACATAACAAGGGCGTCTTCTACATCTTCCTTAGGTAGATTGAGAATTCTCCCGTAAATATCTCGTGCACGTCCTTCAGTATCTCTGAAAATTCCAAAATCGTCTGGTTTGAGATAACCATCTTCTGTATTTTCTGCTCCAAGTAATTGTTCTGGTCTTCGTTTGATGGCCAAGATATGTTGAGGATTGATGCTGGATTGCCCACTCTCGCGTTCATTACCCAGCCAGCTTCTTCCAGTGCCAGACTGCGAGATTGAATAAGTTCTTTCTCTCTGTAAGCTGCATCATGTTCTTTGTAATCTCTCATGTATCCTTGGTATGCCAGACTGGTGTCGATCAATGGTGTATGTGGACCGTCGATTGATGCTCGATAATCAGACTGGTGGACGAAAAGGTTTCCAGCTCCATTAGCCATTGCAAGTATATCTGCAACATCTTCCTTCGTGACATGTAGAATTCTTGCATCCATAGCTCTTGCATGACCATCTGGATCTCGCATAATACCGAACTCATCTGGTTGTAAATAACCATATTCCTTTTCGCGTTCTGCAGTTGAATCTCGTTCGGTTTCTGCTTCATGCTCAGTATCGATCGACGGTGTATGGTGGCCGTCGATCGATGTCAATTTCCCAGGTTGATGGGAAACATGAAAAACTCCAGCCTCTTCCATAGCAATCCCTCGGTATTCAATTGTTTGTTCGTCTTTGTAGTCTTCGTCATACTCGAGGTAAGTTGTGTTGTAACTGAAATCGCCATGGTAGGTGTGGGCTTGTTCGGATGTTTGAGTGTCGATCGATGTGATATGGTGGGTGTCGATCGATTGTTGAACTGAATGGCTGTCGATTGATGGATTGGGTTGGGTGTCGATCAATGCTCTTTCTTCCTATTCCTCATCGAACTCGTAATTGTAGAAATATGTGGCCACAAGCTCTGCATCATTGCACAAGTTTGTGACGGTATGTTTATTCTTATAAATCTTATAACACACATTATGGTCAATCAAGGAAAGGCACAACATGTTCGTCTTCATGTCACAAATGGCTCCTATGGTGGCCATGAAACCTCTTCCAAGTAACAAAGAGGAGTTCCAATTGATCTGTATGTCCATCACATGGAAGTCTATCGGGACTAAGACGTCCTGAATTTGCAGTGGGACATCTCTGCAAATTCCCCCTGAATCGACTCTAGAGCAATCCACAAAAATGAAAGAATCACTGGAAGGCTCCACTCTCGGGTTCAACTTCTCCGCCATAGCTCTGGGTATGATGCTCACTGATGATCCAGTTTCACAAAGGGCGTTGGGAAACTCGTGGCCTTTGATCAGACATGGTACCACAAACTTCCCAGGATCACTTTTTTCTTCAGATTAATTCTTGGATTTTTCCTAGGATGACTTTCTGTAGCCTCAACCACCATAGGCTCTGATGCATCCATCTTCTGTTCTAGAGTTGTCGTATTCGTGACCTTTTCTTGATGAACTCGTTTTGTCACTGGGTACCATCGATCGATTGTATGATCTCTGCGTCAAACAACTCCGAAGTTATTCCCGATTCTGTCAAGTCAACATGAACCGTCGATCGATTCTCAGTAATTTGTGTCGATCGATGCTTGTGTGGGCTGCCTAATGAACTTGGTTTTCCTATACAGAACTCTTTCTCTTGAGGCCTTTCTCTCATGAATCCTACCCATAAATCTTCATCAATCACAACATTGATGTGATGTTTAAGTCCAAATACTTCCGTCTCTCTAACCATAGCCTCGTATTTGTTAAGGACTTCACTCGCCTGAGTCACTTGACTTTCCAGCTTCCCCACACGGGTGTCGAGATCTTCAATTTTTGTGTTTAGGTGGAGGCACAGGAAATCTAACTTCTCACTGAAGTCCACAGTCATCCTCTGATGTCCCTCCAGTACTTTGCCAAACATAAATTCGAGCCATGGCCTTCTGATTGGTCTCAAAATATCCATGCCTTTAGCATCTTAAGCGTTAGCTTCAGGTTAATCAATTGAAGTGTCTGCTTCTGCTTCTATATCAGGGATTACAGCCCCCTGATCGTCTAAATTTTGACCTGCTGCATTACGAAGATGACCGTTAAGGTCATGCAACTCTCCATTCTCATTCTGAACCACAATTATAGGCAGAACCATCTGAACTCATTTGCTGTCGTCGATCGATGCGGGTGAGATGTTGTCGATCGATGCTAAGTGGTCAATGTCGGTCGATGCTAGAGTTCTGATGCCGGTCGATGTTATCCGTAAAGAAGTGTCGGTCAACGCTGAATGTATGTCGTCGATCGATGCTTGTTGTCTTTGTTTGCGGATCGTACGTTTGAGTTTCTGCGAGTCTGAGAATAGTAATTATTGTCCTTTATTACTCCTGGTACTCTTTTGCATGCACTTGAAAGAAAAATCAGTAACTTGAAAGTAAAACAAACCTAGACTAAACCCTAGAAATTAAATTTAATGGTGATCAATGTTCCTCGGCAACAGCGCCAAATTTGACATGGTGGTGTTTTTACTGTTCTAGCAGAGTATAAATATCCTAAACAATTAACTATCAAATTAACCCTTAATCCTAACACACAAAACAATACTCTTACCAAGAGAGATTAGGTGTAGTACTTAGGAATCGAATCCACAGAGAATAATGACACACAAAAGATTTCTTATTCCTATAGGTTAAGCTAGGTGATTATATATATTGGTAACAAGTAATCAGTCTAAGGAAATATTCCTTATTGGAGAGTGTAGATGCAATATGAAAATATGCTAATAATATAATTATGGAAATATGCTACTAAACTAACTAGATGTAAATGTAAATATGCTAGATCTAGGGTTTTAGACAAGTGGATTATAGAGGATAGATCTAAGGGTATTAATCATAGAACTCGCTATCTAATGTAAAAGACGACCAGCTCTCGCTGCGAGTCTAATCTATCGAATAAGTCCAATGTCTTAGCTCTCGCTTGTTGACACGGAATGACCGTCGATCGATGGCAATGATCCTGCGTCAATCGATGGTCTCTTGAGTCAAGCTTTATGACCTAATTCGATAAGTTCACTAGATTAACTAAATCAACTCTCGTTTGTTTCTAGAAACTTAGCTCAACAGAATTAATTCCGGTAGTAGACCATGCTCTCGCTTGCGCCTAACTATCCTATGATCATGGTTCTAGTTAGCTACTCTAGAACACAAGCAATAAACACAATTCTATTGATAGATCTAATAATCACCCTAGAAATCCTATTTTTTGGCTAATCCATCAATACCATTAGTAAACCCTAAATCTAGTTGATAACTACTCAGACATAATCAAAGTAAGAATAATAATCTGAATATAATGCATAGATAATATATTGGGGTTCCAATACAAATCTCCTTAAGGAGTTATGAATCTTCTCCCTAAATAGAATACTAAAGAACCTAGCATCGTACGTATGCGTGCGTCTCTTTCTGCCCCCATACATAAAGTATAAATATAAAACCCTAAAATCTAGGTCAAAACTCGTCCAGGGGTAAACTTGTAATCTTGTGTCTTGTCTCTAACTTGGGCTTGAAATCAGCTGTCTGTGAATTGGTCATCGATCGATGGCAAGTATTTAGCATCGATCGATCTTGGTCATGTAATATCGGTCGATGTCAAGATAGTGCCGTCGATCGATGGCAGTCTTGTACTTCGACTCTCTCAATGATCAGCTACGGATTATTCTCCTCTAAATGCTCCAAAGGCTCCAAGTATCTCCATATATCTCCAAAACGTACCTGGACCTGTAAAGACCTTAAAACATAGCCTAGACACACATAATAGACCCTAAATAGAGTCCATAACATGGCCTAAAACTGGTAATAAATAAGCTATATCAACAATCCTTCAAAATATCAATTCAACCGTTTTCTTTCGTAAAAAAGGAGGGGGTAGGTACGTATACCATACTCGTATACTTCCATACTTCAAAAAAAAATTTGCCTCGTCATCAAAAACATTTGCGACAAAGAAAAATTGAAACTAAAAGTAACAGCGAGCACAACAAAGGGAACGCTTTTTCCCCGCTCGTTGACTAGATCTACCGCTGGTTGACCCATTCGTTCCGCTCGAGAAACGAATATGTCAAGAGAATCCTCTCAAAACCTACGAAAACATTGCGCGACTAGATCTTAACGAAATAACCTTCAGTAAAACTCCATGAGTGTCACCAAGAAACTTTCACCAAAGGATCAAAATCAAAGTGGGAATGTTTCTCGAAATATCTGCGGAAGCATCGCTACTTTGACATCTCAATACAATGCGCCAATCACCCATCACTTTCTTATAACTAAAACGAATTATACAGAAACAGTCTGAAAGAAAAAAAGATAGGTATCATGCAACGACTTAGCAATAGAAAAACGCAAATGAGGAAAACCTAATCCTCGCTCGCAAAAATCACGAGTAATTTGCAAGAAACATTCTCCATTTGCTCCTTTGAGAACCCCTTCTTGTAAAACTTAAAAGGAAAATCCTTCGTACAATCAGATCAATTCATACGAAGCAACTTTCTAAATTAAACATAACAAATCTTACAAAAAGTGTTTTTCATATAACGAAAAAATGAAGTCGTATGATCCAACTTTGGACGACCAATCTAAACTTTATCTCTTCACACTACGCTCTAATAGATCTAATTATTTAGCCCTACGACTCGGTGGCTTCTGCCTTTCACTTTCCTTGGTTACATCCAAGAAAGCAATCATCCCGCAACTGACTCCGCATGAATTGTATATGAAGCCTCTTAGGCTTCGTCTTCCTTAGACAAAGACAAAACATTTTTCATCAACTAAAGGAAACGTTGTACGAAACATTTAGCATAACAAAAACCTAAAGCGGAAAATCATTTTCTACAACCATGGGCCACCTTAACACGGAAAAATCCGGCATACTTGGACTATCAATCTTGACAAATGTTCTTTGTCCCTCGGCTAATTACGCCTTCCGGTACGGGTCCGACAAGAATTCGGCATCCCTTTTAGGACAATTCTGAACTAAAATGACCTTATTGTTAAAACGAAAGTGCCATGGTTTAATCCTTGACCAGCAACGTCCTCGGCTATGCGGCTGAACACATCCTTCGTGCCAAGCCAAAATATTCGAGCAACCACCGCTCCATCCGATCACTTAAACGGCTAAACTACAATCTGCAATTTGTCTAAAAATGCCAATTGACAATTACGCAAATAATTATCATAACCCATAATCAAAAAACATACGATAAAGTCTTCACAATGAGGCTCAGTCCTAATAACCAAACGGTTAACGAAAATCTTGAACTTATCAAAAATCGATCGAGTATTATACAATTCACTTTAAGTCCGCAACGTTTTACCCATAAAACACGGCATGTAAGGAAAAACTCGCAAACTATGCGACCCCTTGGTCCTAATTCCTCTATCATAAATCAAGCTACTTAACATCCGAACAGGAACAACAATTTTGGCTGCGAACATCCGCAGACAAACCAAAATGTTTCTCCAACGCAGGGTTAAGACTAAACCCTTGCAACATCGTGAAACATCTTCAAGCCCGCAAACATTTCAAGCACGAAATGCGGCATACAAAAGAAAATCAATCTTCAGTATCGCGAGGCGTCGCATACGCTAGAAGAATCGTTTTTGACAAAATTACCTTCCTCGATAAAAACACCTTCTTGGAAGACCAAACAGTCATACGCACTAACATCTTCTCAAACATGTATCCTTCGCGAAGAATCAAAAAACGGAAATATCAACAATTATGTTTGTTGCTGATCACAATAAACTCTTAACGTCCTAAACAGACTAAGCCATCTCATAGAGATAGCTCTCATACATCCGACACAAGGATAATAGCGCTATAAAAGAAATCCAAAATTTTGGGTTTATGAGAGCTCAGCCATTACAAGGAAAGAACTAAGGATTTTCATGACAAGAAGATCCTGAAGAGAGAGTTTAGTGCTGGAGACCAGGTGTTACTCTATAATTTTCGGTTGAAGATGTTTCTGAAGAAGCTCAAGTCAAGATGATCGGGTCCTTTCAAGGTTAAAGAAGTGACACCATATGGAGCAATAGTGTTGTGGAGCGTAGATGGAAGAGACTTCACAGTTAATGGAAAAAGAGTAAGCTGTACTTGGGTACTACAACAGAGAGGAAGGAATCTCGGTTCCACTCTCCAATTCTAACCCGCTTAGTCCAAAAATAAAGGAAGTCAAGCTAGAGATTTAAAACAAGCTCACTTGGGAGGAAGTTCCATATTTTAAAACAAGCTCACTTGGGAAGAAGTTCTATATTATAAAACAAGCTCACTTTGAAGCCAACTCCTATCTTAATTGACTAATGAACTTAATGATTCTTGCTTATGGTCCTTTGAGTGATGAATCATGGCTTCTTTACACACACTTGAGTTTGTTCCACCAATTTCACCAGTCTTCCTTTTGACAACTCAAAAAGCCATCTATTTTTATGGTTACCCTTCCTTTAAACCCTTCTCTCATTTCAAGCCACAATTAACTATTGAGTGAGGTATTTTCTGAAAGCTTTACATGTGCATAATGTTGAGAGTAATTGGGACGACAATGGTTGATCTCCATTACTTGATGGCTATAAGACTCATAATGTCTAGCTTCTAAGATTAGATGGGAGTGTTTTGAGAGTTTAATCTTGAGAGTGTGGAAAGAAGTGAAAAGAGAGAGTGAGCTCAAGAGTATTAAAGAAAATAAGGCACTAGGGATAAGTAAAGAGAAAGAGATAGCTCAAAGTGTAAAAAGAAAATAAAAGCCTCAAAGAAAAGAAAAAGAAAGAGAATTAAAAGAAGAGAAAAATAGAAAAAGTCCCTAGTAGACATCAAAAGAAAGAAAGAGTTCAAGTGTAAAAGTGTAAGAGTGTTCTTGGGTGATTGTGAAATCTTTGAAAGAGAGGTGTTTGGGTTGTTGGGGGTAAGAGAAGAAAAGAGTGGCATTGATAAAAAGATAGATTGACATTGGGAATAAGGGTAGAAATTGTTTCACATTTAGAAAAAGGGTAGAACAATGGACGTTGAGCATTGTATACATAAGTTGTTCCTTTTCTTAGATATATTATGTGCAATGTCAAAGCTACTAAGTTCTTGAGAGTAAGCCACCACACAAAGATCACCTTATCCTTTCAATTCACCATATCTTCAAGCCACTTCTTACCTAACCAAATGATTTGAAACATTTGACCATTTGCAAGAATTCAATCATGATTTTGCCTAATGAATGTGAGAGTTGGTTGATTTGTTTGTTATTCGTGAAGATCAGTGTAGAGATGAAAGGAGTTAAGATGGGCCTAGAGAAGTTAGATTTTGACAAAGTCTTAGTTTTAGCTATTTGATATGATTATGCAAGGATATCATGTTGATGACTAAGAAGAGTTTTTTTGGTAATGCGTCCCCACCTTTAAACCTCTCCCCCTTTAATTGTTCTTAAAAAATTACTTGAGGACAAGTAAAGAACAAGTTTGGGGGAGTTGATATCTAGTGTATTTGCATGATTTTAGCTCCAAGTTCCATACTCATTTTGATCATTTATGATGCACTTAGAGTCCAGTTAGGTGAATAGCATATGCATGTGTGGTATTTCAGGTTTGGAGAAGCTCAAGTTGAATATTGGAAGGTTTAAGCAAGATAAATGGCAAAGACCAAGCTACATGGCCAGACGCAGTTCCTCGACTGCGGACAAGTGAAGGCCGTGGACTGGGCGAGCCTAGACGCGGATGTGTGGTGTGGGTGGAGGTCGTCCATGGATCCTGAACCGAGAGCCTCGAAGTGGACGAGTCACGGACAATCAACACGGACGAAGGCTGCCCGCAAAAGTCATGATTGGGTGAGCCACGGACGTAGACTGCAGGTCGATTCTGTCTGCGGATTCATGCCCGAGAAGGGGTGTAAGGACGAGCTAGTCCGCGGACCTAGCCCTCGGGTGAGAGCCATCCGTGGATCCAAGGCAGAGAGCATGCATTTGGTGTGTGATCGGGCACAGACCATGGCCGGGGGTTGAGCATGTCTGTGGCCAATACTTAGACCATTTATCCATTTAGTTTTCTGGGTCAAACATGGGTTTGTCGGGTTGACCCAGCTCGTTTTTCGACTACAATAAATACTTTTAAACCTAATTTTAAGGGGGGAATCTTGGTTATTTCTCTAAGCATATTGATATTTTAAGAAAAACTTGAATCTTTGGTAATTTAATCTTTCTTTCTTGAGTTATTTGAGTTTATTTTATCTTCTTAATATGATTAATCTTGAATCTATCATGGGTTTAAGCTTAACCATTAAGATTAGTGAGTTGACTCTCTTTAAACTTATGGGTTAGGGTGATTAAGTGATGATTTTATGCTTATCTCTTGTTCCCAACGCTAGTTTAGACTTGATCTCTCTAATCTAGATCTCTAGATGTTTCATGCCTGGAAGGTGTTTGATGAAATGTCTGAACCAAAGTGATAATGCTCTTTGCTTGCTTAACTAAAGACATTTGATGTTAGGGAAGTTTAGATAGTTAGTAGACTTGTTCTCAATGATTTCTTGATTGAATTATACCAAAGACATTTGATGTTTAGTGATTGATAGCAAATAAACTCTTATCTTGACAAAGAACTAGTTTAATGGTTGTCTAGAGGCTTATAGAACTTGATTGCTTGTTTGTACTAGCACTCTAGGTTAGATCTTAGTCACCCAAAGTCAATACCCTTGCCCATAGGTTCTCTTATTCTCTATTGATTGAAAGATATTAAATTGCTTGCTCAGTTCTTGTTACTTGTTTTTAATCAACTCAACTACACCGATTACACTTAGATTAAGCCTTTGACTTATATTCTCTTTGCATCATGATTACTTAAGACCGGATTGATACTTTTTATACTACTTTGATAAAGATAGCACTCTAGGTTAGATCTTAGTCACCCAAAGTCAATACTCTAGCCCATGATTCTCTTATTCTCTATTGATCGAAAGATAGTAAATTGTTTGCTCAGTTCTTGTTACTTGTTTTTAATCAACTCAACTACACCGATTACACTTTGATTAAACTTTTAACTTATATTATTTTTGCATCATGATCACTTAGGATTGTTTTGATCTTTTTATAATACTTTGATAAAGATAGAGTAAAATGCTTTATAAGGTAATTTTGTAAAACATTGACTCTCATATTGTTTTACGAAGTTTGTTTCGTTAAGGCCATTTTTCTACCTTAAGAAAATTAAATATCAATATAAACAACTATTGATATTTCAGATATCTAATCTATTAATTTAGGGTCCTATGTTTTATCTACTAATAACAAGTCATAGTAGGACCACTTAAAAATTAGTTAATATGACATATTTTATTATTTACATTAATAGTAAACCAACTGTAAATTTAAATTTTATTTTTTTATTATAACAAAATCTCTTGAGAAAGAATCTAACAAAATCTTACTTAAAAATCGAAATGTTTTTTTTTAAATAACAATTAATAAATTTCGTAATTAGTAATATAATATTATTTTAAATCAATGTTAACTAATATTTTATTATAAAACAAGAAAAAAAAATCTATACTTTTTTTATAATAAATTCTCGATTATATAAAAATAGAGATGCTACATGATTTAAATATGATAAAACTATATTAAATATTTAATTTAACAATTTTTAAGTTTCTAAAATTTTCATTTAAATAAATTATCATTCATCATTAAAATGGGTTAAAATTCGTAAACTATATAACATTTTTATACAAAATAAATGTATTAACATAGGTTAAACTTATATATATATATATATATATATCTCTACAAATTTTTCTTTCTTTTTAAACTCTCAATAATATATTGTTTAAAAATTTTTGTATACAAAAATTTAATAGTATATAATGAACTTTAGTTCATATACTATTTAAAAATATGTATTAGAAAACTATGAAATTTTAATAATTCATTTAAAATATTAATGACAAAAAAAATTAATTTCAAATTTTATTTTAATCATAACAAAATCTATTGAGAAATTTTTAATGTTGTACCAAAAATTCAATATTTTATTTATAAAATAATAGATTAGATGTAGTCACAATTTTTTTTTCAAAATTCATTTATTGTTCCAAACTCAAAATAGTTGTGTAATTTTACAAAGTTTTCTTGAAAAAATAAAAAATTTTGAAAATAAATATTTAAACTCAAAATCATAGTATTGAAAATTTTACAAAAGATAAAATCATAGATAATAAAAAATAACTTTTTGAAATGCACTATGAAAAAAAACTATTTATATATGCTGTAAAAAATTTAAGTAATCTAATATTTTGAAGTCTTAACTTTTTTAAAAATAAAGCTTAATATCATAATATCCAAAAAAATACCCTATATCAATAAAATTTCCTAAAATAATATGATAGATACTACTATGTATAAAATTTACTATAAAATAGAGCTATATTATTTAAAAAAAACAGTTTTTTACTTATAAATCCCGTAAAATACTAAATTATAGATGTTAAAGTATACTTTCTTATACACAACATGTAAATAGAAATGATCTTAAATATATTTTTTTATATAATATAAATAAATGAAATTTAAAATATATTATATGCTAAATTTATAAATTAAAGAAAAAAACATATTATGAAAAAGGTTTTCTATTTGATTATTTCATATGGTTATTTTGTTGTACATAACTCGAAAATATATTAGTAAGTAATAAAAATTAATAAAAAAAGTAAAATGTTTTAAAAAAAATCACTATATATTAATAATATTGAATAAGAAATATAAAAAATATTATTATATATTTACACAATATATAACACTAAATAAAAATTATATATTTATAACATTTGTAATAATATCTAATACATTTACAAAACAGAAAAATATTCGCACGGACATGTGGGTTAAAATCTAGTTAAATATTAAGACATAGTGTTTCTTATGAACTTTTCTCGTTAGGATTCACCTTGAATTCCCTATATGACAAATCATTCTTCAGTACCATCTATTTCAGATAAAATGGCACATGGAGAAACAAAAATATATAAAATTTTAAAGAAAATGTAAAATTAACACATAAGCCTCGTGAAAAGAGCAAGAGACATTTAAGCGTCTTTTAAATATATTTTTCAAGATATACATGAATCTAATAAAACGAAAAACAAAAGAAAATATAGTCCAAAAGTAGGGGTGGACATTTTGGTTTACTTATGGGTTAGGTTTAGATTTGGTTCGGTTTGATTTATTTGTTTATAAAAGAACTTTAATTAAAGTCAATCCAAGTGAGTATGGTTTGGTTTTTGTTCAGTTTGGTTCAGTTTAGTTTGCGTTCGGTGTGGTCGGTGTTCAGTTTGGTTTGGTAAATTTTGTTTTGCTTATATATGTTCAGTTCAATTGAATTGGTTTTTTAGTTTTTTCTACTTCAATTACAAAAATATAATTTATAAAAACATAAAAAATCATCATTTGAAACTAAATCATTATATTCTTCCTATTCAAACGTAAAACAAAACACCACAAGAAAAATGTAGAAGAAATAATCCAATAGAAATAGAAGAAGTAATATTTTGTTTTGATTTTAATGTATGAGTTTCATATTCTTTTATTTTATTTATAACTAAATGTTTCTTCTATTCATATAAAAGTAAATTTATAAAACTATGTTAAGTTGTTTAGGTTAAATTGTTAACTATATTAAATTTTAATATTATTAAATATTTAATTAGTTTAATTAAAAACATTTTGTTTTTTTTGGTTTAGTTCGGTTTAAAATCAAACCAAACTACATCAAACCATTTGAGTTGATGGTTGGTTTTGAAAAAAGGAAAACCAAACATTAATATAACAAACGGGATTAAGATACTCAATCCATATTAATTAAAAATCCTTAAGCAGCAAGGATCATGTTCGGTTAAAAGGCTATAAAAAGAGAGCCAGGGTCTTGTTTTCTTCTTACTCACAGACTCATCAACATCTTTCGTCTTTCTAAATTTTTATTATATTTCTGAAAACTTGTTCGATTCTATCGATAATGGCAACAACAACAAGAATCTTATGCTCTGTGCTCGTGATGGTTCTAATGGGATGTTGTTGCTCGGCAAAAATCTACAAAGTAGGAGACTCGGAGGGATGGACAGCTAAGGACGGCACGTATTACAACTGGGTTAAGCGTAAGGAATTCCAGGTTGGGGATTCTCTGCTCTTCGAATACGATGGCAACGTCAACGACGTCACTCAAGTGTCCGGTGCTTTGGAATACCAATTCTGCAACTCTCCTTCTCCTAAAGCTGTCTACAACACGGGACACGATGTCGTGACTCTCACGGAACCAGGTTATCACTTCTTCATCAGCTCAAATCATTCTCAATGTGTAGCCGGACAGAAGCTCGTCGTTTTTGTCGTCCCTTACCATCAGATTCCTCCACCACCACCGAGAAAGATCCTTCCTTTCGGAAAAGATTTCAAGGTCGGTGACTCCCAAGAATGGAGGGTTCCTGAAGAGAGTGACTTCTATTCCAAGTGGAGCCAGGAGAAACAGTTTCATGTGGGAGACAATCTTCTTTTCTACTACAACGACCAAGTCGAAGACGTCTTAGAAATCAGCAGTGATCTTGAGTTCAAATCTTGCGACACTTCTTCTCCTGTCGCCGTGCACAATGCGGGACAAGATCTCATAAGGTTAACAAAACCAGGAATCCGTTATTTCATAACTTCAAAGACTGGTCATTGTGAGGCTGGGCATAAGCTTCGAGTCGTGGTGCGACCACTACCCAGAGGTGCTCCTAACAAGATGCAGTTGTCTCCTTTGGACCGCCTCATCAAGTGGCTACAATCCTTCAGACCCCAACCCCATCACTAAGAATTTGGTTTTCTTTGATTTCAGATTAGCTTTTTAGATCTTTTTTTTCCTCTCGTTTTAGTCTTTTACTTTATTTTCCTAATAGTGTGTGTTTTTATTTATTTCCATTGTTGGGGAGAGACTTGATTCAGTAATAAATTTATCTTTCCTCATAGTACATCACAAAAACAAGAGTACTGGCATATCACAAACATGAACATAATTAACCCTATTGGTCCACCTCTATTATAAATAAAGAAACTCAACAAAAGACGAGAGAAGTGCATCAGGAAGTGCATCAATAAGGAGTGCTCATGTTGTTCTGCAGCCAAATATGAGCGTGTCAAGAAACTTGAAAGTCTAAACGTCGCTGAGCTTAATGCATACGTACTAATTTTATAGCCACAGGTGCACACTAGAACTCATTCCCTGCTTTGTAAGTCATTTACATCTCCCCTTTTATATTTTGATAATGTACTAGGAGATGATAACTATTCTGTTGATGACATACTTTGAGCTGGAGCGCTAAAAAATAGACTTACTGATGGGTTTATAATTGGATCCTTGAGCAAACAGCTTGAGGAAGATGCTGCTGGAATGCTTGACGTAAGTGCTCGACCTGCTCTTCCACCTGTCTCAAGTGGAACCCAACAGCTGAGAATGAACCATTAATGGAGGAGAAGTGTGAAGGGAAGAAGCCATGCATTGCTCAACGTCACTGCCTAAGAACCTAAGATAAAATTGGCCAACCTCAACTCTATCGCATATCTGTTTTTTAATGTTTTCACTAGATTTCGTTTAGTATGACTTTGTTCAGTGGTTTTATGTTCTTACACTTTTCCACCAGATGTTAAGTTCTACGCATTCTTCCGTTAACCTTATGCTAAATATGACGACAAGATAGCCACCTATAACTGAAGTTTCATTATAATAGCCATAAACTAAACATGTTCCTTATAAAGCAAAAACATACGGAGACGTAATGCACACGTTAACCAACAAATCTTCAACTAAATTTATAACTATGTAAGTAATGTCAATGCAAGCTGCCTATCTGTATTCACTCTTTCACTTTGGTTTTAATTTTATAAACGTTATGATTCATTTGTTTTTTTGTGTCGTTTACTTCTTTTACTTTATTTTCCCAATAGTGTGTGTTTTTATTTATTTCAATCGTTCTGGAGAGACTTGATTCAGTAATAAATTTATCTTTCCTCATAGTACATCACAAAAACAATAAGACCTACTAGCATATCACAAACATGAACATAATTAAGCCTATTGGTCCACCTCCATTATAAATAAAGAAAATGAACAAAAGACAAGAGAAAAATAACGAAACCAATTATAAGGATACAAGTTTGTGAAACGTTTGATGTAGTTTTGAAGCATGTTTTTTCTTGCTCTTCTTTCAAAAGTTAATGGCACATTTTTAATTGTGGTGGCTATTTTGAGATTGTCTATTTGCTTTAAGGGAAATTGCATCCTACCTGGGTAAAAACATTATAATTCACAAATATTCTTGCGGCCACAAATATTTATGTTCCAAATTTCGGCCACAATTTCATTATATTTTCAATAGGTGAGTTGGTTAAGTATGCAAAAGTACTCCTAAGAGGTTGAGAGTACAAATACCCTTTCCTACACTTCAATTTTTTTTCATTTAATTAATTTGTAGGCCCACAAATTTTTTTTTACTTCTAGTCCACATAGCAAACACATTTATTACATAATACTGTCTTTGTTTCATAAAGTTATATATTTTAGAAAAAATACTATTCCAAAAAGATACATTTTTATATTTTCATGCATGTTTTATTAAATAATAATGAATAATTGTGAACTTCAAAAAACTTAATTGCACTCCTTGAATTTTTATTGGTTAAAATTTATAAGAAAAAAATAATTACAAAAATTTACATATTTATTTTATTAATATGTTTGAAAAGTGTAAAATATGTAATATATTGAAATAGAGGGAGTATAGTTTACAAATGCATAGTATTAGGTACTATTTTCAGATTTTGATATTAGGTTAGGGTTTATATTTCTGTTTAGGATTTAGTTATTAGTGTCTAGGATTTAGTTTATGGAAGGTTGAGATTGACGTTGGGGTAAAAATTAAATCTTCCATGCAATCATAGATATTTTGTAATTTGACAATATGTGCTTTGCTACTAGGTTTGTACCTATTATATTACTTAGGGGTGGGACTCGGTTTTGTGTCATATACTATTTTGGTTATATAGAATTGAAAATTTTGGAATTTTCATTTTTTTCACGTATGTACACATATGGTCGGTAAATGAAATAATTTTTTATTTTGAAAGGTGTACTATTTTTATCCACTCATTTTACTACATATAGTGAATACATAGGTGGCAGATAAATCTTTAACATGAGCTTTGTACTGATATGTGATTGTAAATACTAGTGGTTCATTATTCATCCTAGATACAAAAAAAAAGACAACGTCAAACTCTCTCACTTGCAAATAGAAACTTATTAAGGGGTTGGGCAAAGTAGATGATATGTGGCATAAATATCTGACATTATATTATGTCAAAATCATTGGTACTCGGCTAATTTGTATTTCAAATATGGCTACTAGGCAAATAAATCTTTTTTTAATTCACTAGATTTTATACTCGTGTTATGCGCAAATTTATTTTAATAATTTAGTTATATTTTATAATAATTTAAATTTATAAAAATAGAAATGATTTATATAAGTTTTATATATAGATATTTACTTAAATTGTTCTTTTTTATTTTTTTTACATATTGTTTAGAAAATATACGTTTAAATTAATATTATTCACCATCTACTTGTTTGTATTTTTGACGCATAATTTCAGTTTAGAAACATAGTAATATTTTATATTACATTTAGTTTTAATAATATATATATATATATATACCAATGCATATAAACCACTATTTTAATTACAAAATATTTATCCTACATTTTAACTTTTTTTTATTTGAATGTGGTAAAATTAATTTATCTGCGTAGCAATTAGCTTTATTTTTTACCTAGAAAGGATTTAATATAAATATGTGCTTTTTATATATCGGCATAACAATTAGTTTTATTTTTACCTAGAAAATATTTTATAAATATGTGATTGTTATATCTATATATAGAAAGAAAGGTTTCTCTCATTCTCTTTCTGCCACGTCATCAAATACTACAACATGGACGTGATACGTATCCTTTCACACACTACGCTGCGTTTCATTAACTATTGTGCTTACTATGTGTGGACTTTATGTTTGGGCTTTATGATTCTTTATGTTGATCGAGGCCAAAAGCACCAGTCCATGAACGTCCTTAAACACACAACCACAGTCAGACAACGGTTTGTCTTCTACAGCAAATGGAAGACCACAAGAGCCACAACCACTGTCGTCAACGATAAACTTCGCACCATAACCACCTGTCTACCCTGCGAAGTCGTTCATGTCTCCTCATAGATGTCATCATGATTGGTGTTCACTAACCCTTCGTCTCAGGTCTCGGGTTCAAGGGGTAAGCCTCTGTTTTCATCAATTTCAGGTATGAGAAGGTGCTATGTCGATCCAATAGGTGTAACTCATCTTTGTGCCAAGAAAAGGTTAGTAACGTAATATCCCAAACTAATCTTTATTATTAAATCTAAATCTTAGAGATTTAAACAATCATATTGTTTCATAAATGGTAATCTGAAAAAAAAACAAGAAATCTAGAGTGAAAAGAGTGATCAGGGTTCCTGCTGTAAGCAGCAAGATGGCAGATATTCCAGCAAATGAGTATTCATGGAGAAAATATGGTCAAAAACCAATCAAAGGCTCTCCCCATACTTGGTTAGTCTTCCGCATCCGTTTTTGTTTATGAGCGTCGTTTTTGATCTTCTGATATCATTGTCTCTTTGTTTTGTCTGTATTGGAATGCTTAAATGATTCGAATTTCCTATTTTTATTATAAGTTTGTTGGCTTTATTATATTTAGATGATTCTATTGCTCACGAGGAATGTGAGAGATGAGAAATTGGTGACAAATATACACATTGATTGATATGCAATATATATGATTGTGGTTCAAACCCTACTTTGGGTTCATTATGCTTCGAGGTCATCTTTTCCTTAATGCTACATCTGGGATACATTTCTATATCAACAAAAACCATGTAGCTAGCCAAAACATCCTTGAATAGTATGTACTTGTTTCAAGATTTTACAAGCAGCCAGTTATCATACGAACGTCCCTTGCCTTTGACCATTTATATTCATCAGGAAGTGCATCAATAAGGAGTGCTCAAGTTTTTCTGCAGCCAAATATGGGTGTGTCAAGAAACTTGAAAGTCTAAACGTCGCTGAGCTTAATGCATACGTACTAATTTCATAGCCAGAGGTGCACACTAGAACGCATTCCCTGCTTTGTAAGTCATTTACATCTCCCCTCTTATATTTTGATAATGTACTAAGAGATGATAATTATTCTGTTGATGACATACTTTGAGCTGGAGCGGTAAAAATTACCCTTACTGATGGGTTTATAATTGGATCCTTGACGTAAGTGCTCGACTTGCTCTTCCACCTGTTGAACCTGTCTCAAGTGGAACCCAACACCTAAGAATGAACCATTAATGGAGGAGAAGCGTGAAGGGAAGAAGCCATGCATTGCTCAACATCACTGCCTAAGAACCTAAGATAAAATTCGCCAACCTCAACTCTATCGCATATCTATTTTTTAATGTTTTCACTAGATTTCGTTTAGTATGATTTTCTTTTCAGTGGTTTTATGTTCTTACACTTTTCCACCAGATGTTAAGTTCTACGCATTCTTCCGTTAACCTTATGCTAAATATGACGACAAGATAGCCACCTATAACTGAAGTTTCATTATAATAGCCATAAACTAAATATGTTACTTATAAAGCAAAAACATACGGAGACGTAATGCACACGTTAACCAACGAATCTTCAACTAAGTTTATAACTCTGTAAGTAATGTCAATGCAAGCTGCCTATCTCTATTCACTCTTTCACTTTGATTTTAATTTTATAAACGTTCTGATTTTAACTAAAAAACGCAGGAACTATCGACATATAAGGTAAAGACACATATGACCCTTAGGCCAGAGTACAAGATGTTGTCCTTGACACTAAAATCACGAAAGCCCCCAAAAGGTGGAGGCAAGGCTTCAAAAGAAGCAATAGAAATGTGGAAAGAAAACGGATTCTCTAGGTAAGTAATAGATTTATCTGCTTATCTCTATGATTGGACATGGTTCAGGTTGGATTAATGAAGAGAAAACAAAAGTTTGGTTTTTGGCTCAGGCTGGGAGTCATAGAAAAGAGAAACAAAGAAAACAATTCTTCACATGGAAAATGGACTATATTCAAGGTTTTACTCCATTTCAACCTAAAAAACGCAACTAACTTTACGACTACAATTGTGAATATTTTATGATAATTTCCCAAGTAAAGATCATGAGTAGTTAAGTTTGAAGAAAATAACATATGTAGTCATCATTGTGAAATCCAATGAGAATTGTTAATCTAATTCTTTCGAAATTGTTATGAAAATCGGGCCAGGCTTTTTCAATCTTTGAAACTATTCTAATTCTCTTCAAATTTTTGGAATATCATTTAAAGCTACAAAACACAGGTTCTGGGAATTTTAGTGTGAATAATTGTTTCACTCACACTGTTTACATTGTCAAGTTATACCATTTTAATTGAAAATCGTGGGTTCATTGCTTAAAGAAAAAGTAGTACAAAGTGTTACTATGTTGCTCATGAAGTATCAAGACCAAATCACAAAAAAGAGATCATATTTGGAGTGCAAAGATTATCTACACATCTTACTTTATGGTGTGCCTCTTTTATGGGTTGGTAATGTAAAGTTAACATATATTCTTTGATTGTTCTATTTAATTATGTAATATATATATATATATATATATATATATATTTTAGATTGTTGTCTTTATCTATTATATTAAAACATCAACATGACCAATTGGTAAATGTTTGGTCCAATTATTTATTACTCATATATTGTTATTTTATATTAATAGTACTAAATCATTTATATTATTAATAAATGATTATAGAAAAAAAATATCAAAATTATTTTTTAGAAAATAAATTAAAACAAAAAATATACCCGCCCTTTCAAAGGACGGGTGAGAGTCTAGTTATTATGTTAAAACAAGAAAAGGGGATATTTGATGAAATATGAATTATAGGCTTTGGTTCAATACAACCAACATTAAAAGTTACAGAACAGAGTTACCTTTTTAGGCTTTAGTTGATGAAAAGAAAAACGGATATAAAAGAACATTTATATGTGGTTGGGTTCCTCTTGATTTCCAAATTGTTAATGTTACATTATATTTTAGTTCTTTATTGTTTAGTTATGTGTTGCTTCACTCTAACTTTTTAGAACAAATTATTTGATATGAAGTGAGTGGTATGTAACTAAAGTAAAAATCTTCTATAGAAGTATATTATTTTATTAATTTATAAAATACTAATATTAAACTATTTTAGTATCTCATTAGAAATATTTCTAAAAAATAATTTTCTTATTAAACAAATTTCAACAAAATCTATAATAAGTTACAAAACATAACCAGTAAAACACTAAAATTAAATAATATTTCATTCCACATATAATTATGATCTGAAACAAATATATTCTAAAACATAATTTCCTGTTGAATTAGAAAAAAATAATTATTACTTATGATATTATTAAATTATTTATATAGTATTTTAATATTTACATTTAACTATTTTATCAAATTTTATTATATTTTAACTGATTTAGCTTGGAGTTAGACTAATTCATTATTATGAAAAATTAATTAGTGTAAATGTTTTTTTAAAACATGAAACTTCTTGAAATAAATATAGCATTATTTATTTAAACTTTAGATATTTATAAATTATTATTTTTTCTAATTTTGTACTCTCTAAAAGTAGAGAATAATGAAAATTATTGTCGCTTTAATTCAAACCAAAAATGTGTACAATATCGTTTTTAATCTATAGTATTTATAAAAGGGTTAATTTGTAGAATAACCATTATACAAAAAAAATTTAACAAAATAACCATCTCTTGAGAACTGTGTCAATTTCTGATACAAATAGACAACGCAATCCTTCTGCATAGCGTATATATAACATACAATAGCAAAATTCTATTCTATGTGTGATACTGATATAGAATAGATTGTTTAAACAGAAATGTAACTAAAGACAATTGATTTCTTTTAGTAGTAGCACATAAAATTGAAAAGTGAGTAAAAAAAACAAAAGGTTCAGGTAGAAGAAATGAAAAAAAAATAGAAAAATAGAAATGAAGAGATGAAATAAAAAATGAAAATAAAGAGGAGAAAAAGAAAGATATTGAAGAATGAAGAAAAAAAGAAATTTAGAGATATGGTCAGAAAAGTAAGAGTTAGGACTGAGATGGAGAAAGATGAAACATAAGAAAAAAAAGAATGAGATGGAGGAAAAGGGGTGACGAACAAGAAGAGTGAAAGGTGAGGAAAAGGAAGAAGAGTAAAGAAAAAGATGATGATGAAGAAGAAGAAAGAACGGTGAAAAAGAATAAAGAAGAAAAAGAGGATGAGATATTGTAACATAGTATACTATGTCATTAAAATAGAATAGGATATAGTATTTACATTATATTAATACCGATAACATATCAGTTGTTTGAGAAAAATATGAGAGAAAGTCTAGAGTTTTAGTCGAGGTAAAACTCTAGATAAATCAATTCAGATCAAGTTCTTTTTAATATATATGTTATTTCTCAATTCAAATAACTATTAAACTATTGTATGTTCTCAAATAAATGTAACAAACCAAAATATAAAATACAACATACTTCATACATATCATTGTTCATCTTTTCCAATTATGAGTCATATATTCGTTGTTATATTTTGAATTATTAAATCATTAACCACTGAAATGTTTTTCTAATATAACAAAATCCTAGCAAAATTATTTATATTAAAATGAAGATTGATTTCTATTCTATTTTTACAAACCGGAGAATATAGAATAGACCATACGGTTCATCTTCTCCATTTCGCTACACCTTTTAAAACTCTGAAGAGATTATGTTTGTATTGGATCAAGAACTTTTTCCCCAGAAAAATCTCGACTTGTTGAATCATATTGATGGCATACAACTATTTATATTATCATGAAGTCCACATTCTATTCTATTTGTTAAAAGCAAAAAATATAGAATAAAACATAGTCAACAAAAAGATTCATGTTCATCTTCTCGAATGCAACACATTGTTGATTCGGGGATGGTGATGATGCTTTTTTTTTTGGTGAGAACTGATCGGATCTTGGTGGAATTAAGGCATGTTCTAGTGTTAAGGCAAAGGATCGAGTATACACGAAAACTTGATCACATAAAGAGAGTGAAAATCATTTTACTTCAACCAAAATATTACAAAAATCGATGATTCACTTTCTTTACTTTTACTGAAAATAAATGAAGCTGAGAACTGCATAATTGAAAACGACAGAAACTCAGGTTGGAAGAACGGACACAATAGAAATCAATTAGTTTTGTCAAGAAAGAAAGAAGAAGAAATGCATATAAAAAAAGTAAAAAAAGATGAGATTTGTAATTCACACGCAATAGGGGTAATTTTTGTAATTTATACATATTATATGTATTTTATCATAGCTACTTGTTTGTTATGGTTACTTTCCACATTATCATTTTTTTAGTGTCATTCTTGCTAATTTCCCTTATAAAAATGCTTCAGAAAACTAATATAAATTCATAAAAAAATAGTTTTAATTATAACTTCTCCCTAGGAAGGCGGGCCAGCCCTAGTATATAGATAGAGATAAGTGCACATATGTACTTGAAAAAACTTTTACTTCGTTTTAAATGTATATCTAATAATATAATATTCATATTTTAAATTTAATATAACAAATATTTTAAGGACTTAAATAATATTAAATGATTTTTAGAAAAGAAATGAAAATACGTTTTGAGATAATAATAAAAATAATGTTGAGTATTGAATTTCTCTTCTACTTAATTAGCTATAATTTTATAATGTAAAATTTGAATGGTTATATTATGCATTGCAATGTATATGATTTTAAATTTTTGTAAAGAAAATTAAATTTAATCTATAGTAATTAAATAATTTTATTTATTTCTATAGTTTTGCATGAAAATTCAAAGAGTCTCAGAAACCTATAACATAATGTGACAAAAGAATAAATTTCAGTATAAATTTAGTAGATCTCTCGTACTCCACATATTCGTTATAATTTTGGTATTTTATTTTTAACTGTTAACAAATTATAAATTATTAATTATACTTTATCAATTAGCATTATGAGGTTTTATATTACAATATTATGAATACTGAATATTTTACTATCATTATCTTAGCTTGTCATGGAAGTTATAATTTACTGTCAGTATTCTTCAAAACATGTAATAGCAATTTCAACTAATTTATTAGATGATCTCTTTAGACCTTTTCATCTGTCTTATAAATAATATTCTCTATTTTTTTTTTGAAAGTTTTTGTTTGATTTCATTGTTAGTTTTCTATGTTATGCATGTTGCTTCACTAAATTTGGCATAAGCACCAATCTTATAACTTGACCGGTGAGTTGAATTAAGGATGTATAAGAAGTCATCATGTAGTTTATTTTATTTTTTTAAGAAAATATTATTGACTACACCTGCTCTTTGGTTTCACCATAATAGTCTATCTGGTTGGTATATATGATGGGGTTTGTGTTAAAATAATAAAATAGTGTTAATTAAAATTTAATTTGCCTATTAATTCAATTCGTTAATCCTTTTGATTGACAAAAAAATTGTTTGAAACTAATTGCTAAACTATTTTATTAACAATATGTGTTTCACATAAGTTGACTACTCTTAGCAGTATTTTTCATAAACTCTTTGAAAGCAAAAGAATGAATTGGTCTGATAGATTGAGAAAATGACAATCAGCCATTGTTTTAGTTTATTTTAGAAAAAAATGATATGTTATAAACTTAGGTGATTGTTATTCAATGGGAATACTTTAGAAATAAGAAAATTTTCTATACTAAATTGTATTAATTTCCCTTAATTTTACTAGTTCAGCATTTTCGATATTAGTCATCCATTTTATTTTCATATATTACATGTGTATGTTTTGACATAAAATGTAAATATTTATCATTTTTATATAACATATATTTTATTTTTATATATTATATGTCTATGTTTCCACAAATAAGGATTTACATTTTGATGTCTCCATCTATATTTGAATTTAATGCTTTTGTTAAATTGATCAATTAGCATATGATTCTTGGCTTAACATATTCATCAAAACTGCTTTAAGTTGCTAGAAAGAACATAAATGGACGATTTGTCCTTGACCAACGAAAGAAAATGTTAAGGCAAATCGTGAAGATATCAAATCTGATCATTAATGTTTATCTTTATTCTGTAATTCACACAAAGTTTAGATATTAGGATTTCTTGATAAATGGACTGATTCCATGAAAGTGAATCAATCTTGTTTTGTTATTCGAGTTCAAGACTGATTTTGTGTAGTTTCTTGCATAGTTATTTTCCTCATGATCATTAGATTCCTAAATCATCACCCTAGACCTAGCGCTTGTGATTCTGATTTTACATCATTTTATTTCTTGTGTACTTATTTTTTACCATTGAGACGTACTTACTTATCTTAAATTAATATCGTTCTTAAAGAATTTTAGTGTGAAAATTGTCATTTGGAATGAATTTAAATATATTACATCAACCACTATTAACTTGCAGTAGAAGAGAATCAATTTTAGTTTATCAAGCTTTGGCGCCATTGTTTGGGACATGTTTTTACCTCTTTTCTGTCAGATATTTAGTCTACAACACAAGTGTTGATCCTAAAACCTAAACTATAAATTTATAGTGTTTGTTTATAATTTTAGGGAATAATTAACTTGTGGGAATATTATCCTTAGAATAAGAATTAGGTAATCAAACTCAGTTAAGAAAATAGAATTTATTGACTATTAATCGATTTTACAAGATTGGTGTCAAAACAAAAATAAAACTATCATAAGAATACAAAGTAAAATGAGGCCGGAGTGTTTAGGGAATGAGACCTAGATATTTTTATTTAAGTGTATTTCTTTTGAAATATTATTCTGGTAGTTATTCTTGTTTCTTGAATTGGTTTGAGGCAGAAGACTTGATTCTTCTAAAATTATTCATGTAGCATGCTCGCGGGGAATTCTAGCTTCCTCAAATTGTTATGATTCTGGTAGGAGAGAGAAATTCCAGGCAAAGGTGATAGATTGATGACACAACTTTCATATTTTGAAGGCAAAGTATACCTATAACAGCATTGAATGGTGGTGGTTGGTCCATTATGGTGAATTGGACTATATGTTGTACGTCTTCATCTTTTACAACTAGCCCGCTCGAGCTGAGAGAGTGGTCGTGGTTCCATCAAACATGACGAATGGAATAATCCCGGGGTTTATGGTAGAGTCACAATACCCCATGCCATTTAGCCACTTATAGAAATGGACATCCGTCGAACTCCTAGTGTCGATTATTATTCTGGATACGGTATCTGCCAATGTCGAGTTGAACTCCTAGGGTCTTGTGCTCGCCAAAAATGATTTCCCTTTCAAAGGGGGTCGTCTTTGATGGTTTCATTTCCCTCTTAACTGTTTTTTGTCGAGTTTCAGCCTGGACGATAGCGTTGCAGCGTCCCGGTGTTCTTTGAAGAAATCGATCCTCTTGATCGGGCAACTAAGGTCAGATCTGTTGGAACACATATAGTTCTGAAACTTGATCTCTTTATGTTGGTTTAGAAACTTTACAAGCAGCGATTCAGAGATCGCATAAAATTGGTCTATTTTTATGCCTTCAAACCTTAAATCGGGTTCTTAGAAATAATATTTTTCATTTTTATTCCCCCCCTCGAACCATGCCAAATTTTGGATCCTAAACCTCTCACTAGGTATTTGGTAGTGTTTGTTCGTAAATTTAGGGAAGAAATAACTTGTGGGCAACAATATCCTTAGAATAACAATAATATATCAAACTCAAGTTGAAGAAAATTGATTGTGTTGAATATTAATCGGTTTAACAAGATTGGTGAACGTAATATGAGTGAAACTATCAAAAGAATACAAATTAAAATGAGGTGAAACTGTTTTGGGAATGAGAACTCTCAATTTTCTTAACCAAATCATAAACTACATAAAATCATAGCCTAAAAAACTATATATAAGAAAGCCACAAAAATCCTAAAACATTAAAGATAGTTATCTTAATAATATATAACAATTTAAATAATTAGAATATCCCTAAATAAATTCATAGCCTAAAAAACTATATATAATAAAGCCACAAAAATCCTAAAACATTAAAGATAGTTATCTTAATAATAGATAACAATTTAAATAATTAGAATATCCCTAAATATTCTCTATGCATCATTCTCTCTAGGTTGGAGAAAAGTCTTCCACGAATTTAGATCATGGTCTTCGATACCAAAACGTTTTCCATGACACTTAATATCAATATATTCTTAAATTCATTGAGATCTCTATAGATCTACCGAAAATAGGGAACAAAGAGAGAAGTCTCAATTTTATTATTCAAATCATAAACTACATAAAATCATAGCCTAAAAATGGGGGGGGGGGGGGGGGGTTGATTTTAGAGAAGAAAAGGTCTTAACCAGTAGCTGAGGGAGGACGATTAGGGAGACAGTCTCTTCACCGAATCTGATGCAACCAAGTCTGAACCAGTAGCTGATTTGTAGCTGGACGAGTTGAACTAGCTAGTTAAGCTGAGTGACACTGAAAAAGACCTGGATGAGCTGAATCACCTGAGTGACTCTCAGGGCGTTATGTACCAAGCTGGAGATGAAGAAAATCGTTCCAAACTCTTTGATGGATCAAACTCACGTTTCTCAACCCAAACCAATGAAGACCAAGACCCATTCCCCTTATCTCAAGAGAAGCAAAGGTCTTACGGCATAAGTGTTTTATGGTTGCTTGAATCTCTTGTAAATCATGTATGCTCTTCATCTTTTGGGTGGACGATTACGGTGACAGTCACTTGACCGAATCTGATGCAGCCAAGACAGAGGATTTAATATGGGAACGATAATGTGAGGCTGCAGTCTTTGAAGTAAGTAATATAATCCATGCAGTACCCATGCCTGGCGTTCTCGGGAATTTTTTGTCAAATGGAAGCACAGTCTCAACATTTTACTATGCTCCGCGGAGATCGTACAGTTCATCGAGGTCTTCAATCGTGGTGACAGATACAAGATGACCCAATTTTTCTGTCACCATCGTTTTAAAATAGGAATCGAAGGAAGAAAACACAAAAAACGTTAAAGAACAATAGAGAGAGAAAGAGATAAAAAGCAAGAATAAGATAAAACATGTTGTGAATCTCGTGTCCTAGACAGAGGTTAACTCGCAGAGACTAAGCTAGAAGAGAGAGAGAGATCGATAGGTTTAGGAATAGAAGACTTTGTATTGCTTGTGTTATCTCTTATTTATCTTAAGCATAAAGGGGTACATATATATAGTAGAGGTTGGCCGACATTCCCCATGACTTTAGTCGATGTGGGACTTGTCTAACAAG
>CAJHQQ010003175.1:0-49351 GCA_905132885.1 Moricandia moricandioides | reverse complement strand
AGGGAGATGAGAGCTACAAAAAGGCTAAACCTAAGCATGTGAGGTCAACAAGACTAATTTGAAATACTTGGCCAGGAATGCCACATGCTTGGACAGGCTGTCCATGGCTGGTGCTCTTCCTTTGCTTTTGGCGAGTGGATAAGGTTATCCATAAGCTCTTCCTTTCTTCCTTTGCTAAGTGGATAACCTTATCCAAACCTCAGCACCTTCCAGGAAGCTCCCTTGGTCGAATATACCAAGGTATCTATCTTGCTTGCCCAAACCTTCTCTTTAGTCCCAAGTCTTTGATCTTTCTCACAATCTTAACCCTTCCTTGGATCATAAGTCTTGAAGCTTCCTTGGGTTACAAGTCTTGTGAATTTTAGGATTCCATATCATTCCCTAACTTGCCCAAGACCCAAATCCATCTTTTAAGTTCAAATGGTCGAGTATTGATGTTTTTGGGTCGAGGTTGGTCCGTACGGTCCGTACAGTCCGTACAGCCGTACGGCCATCCGTACACCTCACCCAAACATCAACCATTTGATCCCATCTCTTCATCAAAGCTTCCCAAGGTCCTTATTAGACTTCCTCTTGATGTTCCTCAGTCTCTTGCACACTTAGAAGCTGTCCACAGCCTTCTCAATACATGTTGCACAAGATCCTTCACACCACTTTATCTTCTTTTGCTCCATCTCATCTCTCACTTGTTTATTGTCATCTCTTCAAGTTAACACTCCCCCTCAAGCTTGACTCTAGTGATCCTAAGTCAAGCTTGGAACCTTGAAGAGCTTCCTCATTAAAAACCTCACCAAGGAAAACCCTTTGGGATAAAACCTTGATGAGGGAAAAAGAGTAAAGTCCTCAAGGCCTAGGGATTGGCCAATGGGTCTTTGTGTCTTAGATCATTGTGATGGACACAAAGACCCTGGATCATGGCCCTCATTGTGATGCAAGTCTCATCCGACATTCCTTGCACATCACAAAGTCTTCTTGAGCTCTTTTAGCTCATCTCACACTGATATTGGTCTCTCTCCCTTTCACCCAACCTTCTGTTGGGTTTAAGTGCTCGGATTATCCATATACAAACCGCATTGAGTACCATCTTCATTCTCAGCCTTGGTTGCTTCTTCTTCTTGAATAACCACCAAGGACTCCATCTTCACAGATCATTGAAGCTTCTTAATACTCCCCCTCAAGCTTGGGACTGAGTCTTTAGGAAGACCCAAGCTTGGATGGATGACAGCTTCATGATCTTGATCAACACACCACTGCCCACTCCTTTCTGATCTTGCCACCTTGATTGGAATGCTGGTAGATGCCACAGCTATCTCTTCAACCACCTCACTTCAGAAGCCACATTGTAGAGTAACCTTCTTCTTCACACAGCCAAGAGTGCTCTGAACACTTCTCTTGTCTAGACTTGCCAATGTCTAAACCCGGATGGCTCCTTCTTCTATTCCTGGTGCAATGGTGAGGAGGGACCAGGTCTTGAACTTTAAATCATCAGGTAGCTCACTCAAGTCCCCACCTCAAGCTTGAATTGAGTCTAGGTTCAAGCTTGAAAGTGAGCCTCAATGAGCATCAAAACCAGGAGCACATCACCCCAACAGTTGCGCTTAAGTCACTGATCCACCTTCATGCCTTCAACTTTAAGTACCCTCAGGTCACCAGCCTCCTTAAGCTTCAGTGATGACCTTGCCTTGTGCATCTTCACTGAGCCAGGAGCACATCACTCCCAACAGCTGCGCTTAAGTCTACTGGCTTCATGCACAAGCACCAACAACTCTCCACTGTCTCAGCAATGGGCAAGCCTTCCTCTTTGTTCTGGATAGATGCTGAACAAGTGACACTCCTTGTGAACCTGAAACAACACTCAAACTCCAGACAAGATAAGACATACTTGCATTGGGATCAAACCTTGACTAATCATCAAGTTTGATCTCCAATGTCACAAGCTTTGCACTTAGACAGATTCTTATTATCATTAAGATCCATCTAATGCAGGCTTTCCACTCTCTAAATGCTATGGATGAACACATCAGGAACTATCCCAAGCAAATAGGCAATCCTTTCCAGCCTTAAACGACCATTAGACTTAAGTCTAGATGTCTCAACCTTAAGGCAGTAACCATGACAATAGAATGCAACAGCCTTAACATATTCTATTCATGAATGCAATCTGGATTAGATACAACTATCTATCATCCTAGCAAAACATTCATTTAGAACAGAGACTAAGCATCATTACCATTTCCAAATACCAGACCCAAATGCTTTACTTTAACAAGTTTCTATTCATGTATGCAAGCAGATTCAGAACATACTATCTAATATCATTTCAAGCATCATTTAGAACTTAAGTAAGCATTTTAAAATCTCAGTCAATCAAGTGAGTCTCATTCAAGCATCCTGGGACAGATTCTAAACATTTACATCTAGCAATCTTTAAGCATATCCTCAGGTTATCACAACACATCACAACAACCAGCACATCATACTCAAGCTTTATACAAGAGAAAGAACTTTTCTTACAGCCAAGGATCATGGTCTAGATCCTTGATTCCTTTGGACAGAATGTGAGCTGTTGGTGTCGACCCCAACCTCTCCTTCTTCCTTGGACCTTTCTCTTGAACCCACCATGACAAAGACTCCACCTCCCTTCACTTTCAAGTCGTCATAATCCTGAACAAGGTGAAAGCTTTCACCTTTCTTCTTGGATCTGAATAGGAACAAGCTTGGACTGGTTTGCTGAAGAGGGTAGCTAATCCACTTCATAACCTCTGGATCCAAGGCTCTTCTTTCTTCTGGGAGGTATGAGACAGCATGAGGAACCAAGAACACTTTCTGAGCACGCCTAGTATGAACACCTTCTTCTTGTAGAGGTTGAATTATCTGGCTGGACAGAAGCTTCTTCTAGGTTTGAAATTGCCATGGGAGTAAGCTTGAGCTTGCGGAAGCTAGGAACCAAGTTTTGATGAACCTGGCTCTGATACCATGTTAGATTTTCTAGAGGTGTAGAGGATCTGGTTTGTGTGTGATGAACAAGCCTCTAAGGCAGTGATGAACTCGAAATGATGATGAGAAAGGGATCTGGTTTGCTTGTGTTTACTTGAACCAGAATCAGAGACTAAAGGAGACTTGGATAGATTAAAAGACTAAGAAAGGGGTAGACTAAAGAAGGATTTGATTCAAGAACACTAAGCTTTATTTCTGGAAGTGGAGAGGGGAAATCCCCCTTACTCCCTTACAGATTACACTCGACAAAGATAACATTATATAGGGAGATGAGACCTACAACAAGGCTAAACCTAAGCATGTGAGGTCAACAAGACTAATTTGAAATACTTGGCCAGGAATGCACACATGCTTGGACAGGCTGTCCATGGCTGGTGCTCTTCCTTTGCTTTTGGCGAGTGGATAAGGTTATCCATAAGATCTTCCTTTCTTCCTTTGCTAAGTGGATAACCTTATACAAACCTCAGCACCTTCCAGGAAGCTCCCTTGGTCGAATATACCAAGGTATCTATCTTGCTTGCCCAAACCTTCTCTTTAGTCCCAAGTCTTTGATCTTTCTCACAATCTTAACCCTTCCTTGGATCATAAGTCTTGAAGCTTCCTTGGGTTACAAGTCTTGTGCATTTTAGGATTCCATATTATTCCCTAACTTTTCCAAGACCCAAATCCATCTTTTAAGTTCAAATGGTCGAGTATTGATGTTTCTGGGTCGAGGTTGGTCCGTACAGTCCGTACAACCGTACGGCCATCCGTAACCTCACCCAAACATCAACCATTTGATCCCATCTCTTCATCAAAGCTTCCCAAGGTCCTTATTAGACTTCCTCTTGATGTTCCTCAGTCTCTTGCACACTTAGAAGCTGTCCACAGTCTTCTCAATACATGTTGCACAAGATCCTTCACACCACTTTATCTTCTTTTGCTCCATCTCATCTCTCATTTGTTTATTGTCATCTCTTCAAGTTAACAGTTATGATTGCTAATGGTGATAGGATTCCAATAAGGGGTATAGGCAAATTAAAACTGTTTGATAAGGAGTCTAGAGCTTTTTATATGCCTGAGTTTACTTCAAACTTGCTATCTGTTAAGAAATGCACTAATGATCTCAAATGCAAAGTTATCTTCAGTCCTAATGATGTTAAGTTTCAGGATATTGAAAGCAACCGTGTGATTGGGCAAGGAGTTACAAAAGGAGACCTATATCTACTTGAAGAGATTAATGTTTTGCCTGATCATAATTGTTCCTTTATTTCTGCTTCTGCTTCTACTTTAAATAAGAATGCTTTGTGGCATGCTAGACTAGAACACCCTCATGTTAGAGCTTTAAACTTAATGGTTCCAGGTGTTGTGTTTGAAAATAATGGTTGTGAAGCTTGTATTTTAGGCAAGCATTGTAAGAATGTTTTCCATAAGTCCACTACTATCTATGATAATTGCTTTGATCTAATACATTCAGATGTTTGGACTGCTCCTTGCTTGTCTAGAGAGAATCATAAGTACTTTGTCACATTCATAGATGAAAAATCGAAATACACCTGGATAACCTTGATTCCATCTAAAGATAGGGTGCTTGATGCATTTAGAAACTTTCATACTTATGTGACTAACCATTTCAATGCTAAGCTGAAAGTTTTTAGATCAGATAATGGTGAAGAATACACAAGTCAAGCATTCAAGTTGCATCTATCTCAACATGGCATTCTTCATCAAACAAGCTGCCCTTACACCCCACAACAGAATGGAGTAACAGAAAGGAAGAATAGACACCTTATGGAGGTTGCTCGGTCCATGATGTTCCAAGCAAATGTACCCAAGAGATTCTGGAGTGATGCGGTTGCCACTGCTTGTTACTTGATCAACCGAACCCAACCAGAGTTCTTCATGATCAGTCACCTTTTGAAGTATTGAACAAGTATAGGCCGACCTTAGATCATCTTCAAGTCTTTGGGTGTCTTTGCTTTGTTCACAAACCAGGAGAACTCAGGAACAAGTTGGAAGCAAAGATTACCAAGGGGATGTTCATTGGCTACTCACCAACTCAGAAGGGATACAAGTGCTATGATCCAGTAACCAGGAGGGTGTTTATATCAAGGGATGTGAAGTTTGTAGAAGAAAGAGGGTTCTATGAAGAAAATAACCAAGCAGAATTAAAGGATTTGACATCAGATAAGGCTGCAAACTTGAGGATTATCTTGGAGAGTCTTGGGATTAACTTATCTCAGGATCACAAGGGTGGAAGTAAACAACAACAAGGTCCACCTACTGCGGATATGGATGGTCAGGAACCCCACCTCGACCATGAGGGGGGAAATGAACCTGATGCTCATGAGCAATATGAGGAAGAATCATCAGGCTCACAACATGATCAAGGTGTGGATCAAGGAAATGAAGATGAGGAAGGTGCAAACCAGGAAGAAGAAGGAGAGATTGAGGAAGAACAACCTGAAGTACCTCAACCTCAACAACCTCAACCTCAACCGTTAAGAAGGAGTACAAGGATAAGAAACCCTCCATCCAACTGGGTGAATACAAGGGTATACTACAATGCACAAGCAGTGGAGCATCCTGTTCAAGCTGCTTGTACACTAGTATATTACCCTTAAGACCATTGTGCTTTCATGACGAGTCTGGATGAGAGTAAGTTACCAAGCTCTTATGAAGAAGCTATGCAAGACAAAGAATGGAGGGAATCAGTTGGTGCTGAAGCAGATGCAATGATCAAGAATGATACTTGGTATGAAAGTGCACTACCAAAAGGGAAGAAGGCTGTTTCTAGCAGATGGATATTCACCATCAAGTATCTTGCAAATAGGAAGATTGATAGGAAGAAGACCAGACTGGTAGCCAGAGGGTTCACTCAAACTTATGGAGAGGACTACATTGACACGTTTGCTCCAGTTGCCAAGCTCCATACAATCAGAATAGTGTTATCTCTTGCTGTGAACTTGGAATGGGGTCTTTGGCAAATGGATGTGAAGAATGCTTTCTTGCAAGGAGAACTTGAAGATGAGGTCTATATGCTTCCTCCTCCTGGTCTTGAGCATTTGGTCAAAGAGGGAAATGTCCTAAGATTGAAGAAAGCCATCTATGGTCTCAAACAATCACCTAGAGCCTGGTACACCAAACTGAGCACAACTCTGAATGGAAAGGGTTTCAAGAGGTCAGAACTCGACCATACTCTCTTCTCCTTATCCACCCCATCAGGTATTGTAGTCCTTCTTGTGTATGTTGATGATATCATCATCACAGGAAGTGACAAGGTTGGAATTCAATCTACTAAGGACTTCTTAAAATCTGTCTTTGAAATTAAAGACTTGGGAGAAATGAAATACTTCCTTGGAATTGAGATATGTAGATCCAAGGAAGGATTGTTTCTTTCTCAAAGGAAATATACACTTGATCTTTTGAAAGATGCAGGTAAACTTGGAGGAAAGACAGTGAAGACACCTCTGGAAGATGGGTATAAGGTTCCACGTGAGGGGGAGATTGAAGATAGCCAACCATTTGAAGATGCCAAGCTCTATAGGAAGCTTGTTGGTAAGTTGATCTACTTAACCATTACACGTCCTGACATATGTTTTGCTGTGAATCAGGTGAGCCAACATATGCAAGGACCAAAGGAGCATCATTGGAGCATGGTGAATAGGATCCTGATGTATCTAAATGGTTCACCAGAGCAAGGAGTGTGGATGGGGTGTAACAAGAGCACTGAAGTAGTGGGATACTGTGATGCTGATTGGGCTGGAGATAGAGCAGATAGGAAGTCCACCACTGGCTATTGCACATTCATTGGTGGGAACTTAGTTACTTGGAAGAGCAAGAAGCAAAAGGTGGTGTCATGTTCAAGTGCTGAAGCTGAGTACCGAGCTATGTTGAAGCTGACTAATGAGCTAGTCTGGATCAAGGGAATATTGAAGCACTTGGAGATAGACCAGTCCACACCAATGACCATGCATTGTGATAATCAAGCCGCAATCCACATTGCCTCCAACTCGGTGTTTCATGAGAGAACCAAGCATATTGAGGTTGACTGCCACAAGGTGAGGCAGATGATAGTTCAAGGAGTCATTCTACCTTGTTATACACGGAGTGAGGATCAGCTAGCTGATGTATTTACCAAGGCTCCAAGACAGAAGACACTTGAGTCCATTCATCACAGATTGGGACTCAGTGATCTTACCAGGCTCAACTAGTTCCTCTTGTCATGGGGTCTTTACTCTTTTCCTTGTTGAGGTTTTATCCCTAAGGAGGGTTTTCTTCAGCAAGGTTTTTAATGAGGAAGATCTCATGACATCCAAGCTTGACCGGTTCCCCTTGGTCAAGCTTGAGGGGGAGTGTTGAACCAAATAAGAGATGGGATTATGATCTATGAATGAGAGTGGGAAATGCTGAGGAAATGAGGAGGAATGAAGTTGGGTTGTCCGTACAGAATCCGTACAAGGCCGTACAGGTTGGCCGTACAACCATTAGTCGACCAAAAGCAAGTTTGGGTCGACCAAAGTTACCCGGGTGAAAACTAGAGAAGTTACCTTGCCGCGGATAAGCTTTCCCTTCTTCTCCTCCGTGTGTCTATGTGCACTGAACCTTATGGATAAGGTTACTCCGCGTCTGGACAGGCTGGCTAGAGCATCTGGTCAAGATGCCAAAGGAATCAAGCATGCGAAGCTCCTCGTCCAAGTATTTCAAACCAGGCGCGCCTAAAGCCTTGACTACACACGCTTAGGTTGACACCTTATCTTGTATCCGTTAAGCTCAGCCTTAACTTTCCCTATATATGTTGTAATCCTTCTCATTAATCAATCAAGCAATGTTTCGAGTCTCTCTTATTCTCTCTAGTGTTCTTCATATCCAGAAATGGATTTCTAGTCTCGTTTCAAGCTTTAGTCTCCAAAACTCTTCTAATCTCTTTTCTAATCTCTTTCTACGTCTCAAATACTCATATAACCTCAGATATCTCTTTAGTTTTCACATAATAAGGTTTTTGTTGAATGTCTCTTTGCCTGACCACGACCTTGACTTTCTTGCTGGCTCCCTCTTGGTATTCTTGGTGAGAATGGGCTTGAAATGGACTGAAGAAAAGGCTGGTCGAATTTGGCATGAAAAAGACCCATAATGAATTTGTTATGAACTCTCCATGGGCTGCAATACTTCTTCTTGGGAAACTTGATCCAAAACACATCCAAATGGTTTATTGGACTTGAATTTCGTGGCTGATTCATCAGAAAGAGCTAATGGATCCTTAACTTTGGGTTTGAACTTCTTTTGGGCTGAGAGAAACAAATCTGATCCATCTTCTTTTTTTGGGCCAAAAATCACTTGTCCAGCTAGGTCCATGGCAGCTTCAGTGTCACTCTCATTCAACTCTAAGGTAGTGTCACTTAGCTCATCCAGGTCATTTAGCTCAGACACACTCACATCAGCTGGTGTTAGCTCAGTATGCTCGTTGTTCTTCCATCATGGTTTGTCCTTTGTTTGATGATCAGCTGCCTCGGACATGGTTACATCAGTATCAAGATGTAAGAAGCTTTATTTTGACTCATAAATCAGTGGATAATCACCCTGAAGTTGAATCAATATCATTGGAGTAATGATGAAGAAGTTATCCCACTTTTAACCGAAGTGATTCCAGTTTGCCCTGTTTGGAGAGTTGGAAATTTCTTCTTGATACTAATAAAACCATAATGAATCAAGATGTAAGAATCTTGATATGGACTCATAAATCAGTGTAGAATCACCCTGAAGTTGAATAAAGATCATAGGAGTTATGATGAAGATGTTATCCCACTTTTAACCGAAGTGACTCCAGTTTACCCTGTTTGGAGATTTGGCAATTTCTTCTTGATTCTAATCAAACCAGAATGTATCAAGATGTAAGAAGCTTTATTTGGAATCATAAATCAGTGGATAATCACCCTGAAGTTAAATCAATATCATTGGAGTTATGATGAAGAAGTTATCCCACTTTTAACCGAAGTGATTCTAGTTTGCCATGTTTGGAGAGTTGGCAATTTCTTCTTGATACTAATAAAACCAGAATGAATCACGATGTAAGAATATTGATTTGGACTCATAAATCAGTGTAGAATCATCCTGAAGTTGAATCAAGATCATAGGAGTTATGATGAAGAAGTTATCCCACTTTTAACCGAAGTGACTCCAGTTTACCCTGTTTGGAGATTTGGCAATTTCTTCTTGATTCTAATCAAAACAGAATGTATCAAGATGTAAGAAGCTTTATTTTGACTCATAAATCAGTGGATAATCACCCTGAATTTGAATCAATATCATTGGAATTATGATGAAGAAGTTATTCCACTTTTAACCGAAGTGATTCTAGTTTGCCCTGTTTGGAGAGTTGGCAATTTCTTCTTGATACTAATAAAACCATAATGAATCAATATGTAAGAATCTTGATCTGGACTCATAAATCAGTGTAAAATCACCCTGAAGTTGAATCAAGATCATAGGAGTTATGATGAAGATGTTATCCCACTTTTTACGAAGTGACTCCAGTTTACCCTGTTTGGAGATTTGGCAATTTATTCTTGATACTAATAAAACCAGAATGAATCACGATGTAAGAAGCTTGATTTGGACTCATTAATCAGTGTAGAATCACCCTGGAGTTTAATCAATATCATTGGAGTTATGATGAAGAAGTTATCCCACTTTTAACCGAAGTGATTCTAGTTTTTCCTGTTTGGAGATTTGGCAATTTCTTCTTGATACAAATAAAACCAGAATGAATCACGATGTAAGAATCTTGATTTGGAATCATAAATCAGTTTAGAATCATCCTGAAGTTGAATCAAGATCATAGGAGTTATGATGAAGAAGTTATCCCACTTTTAACCGAAGTGACTCCAGTTTACCCTGTTTGGAGATTTAGCAATTTCTTCTTGATTCTAATCAAACCAGAATGAATCAAGATGTAAGAAGCTTTATTTGGAATCATAAATCAGTGGATAATCACCCTGAAGTTAAATCAATATCATTGGAGTTATGATGAAGAAGTTATCCCACTTTTAACCGAAGTGATTCCAGTTTGCCCTGTTTGGAGAGTTGGCAATTTCTTCTTGATACTAATAAAACCAGAATGAATCACGATGTAAGAAGCATGATTTGGACTCATAAATCAGTGTAGAATCACCCTGAATTTGAATCAAGATCATAGGAGTTATGATGAAGAAGTTATCCCACTTTTAACCGAAGTGACTCCAGTTTACCCTGTTTGGAGATTTGACAATTTCTTCTTGATTCTAATCAAACCAGAATGAATCAAGATGTAAGAAGCTTTATTTGGACTCATAAATCAGTGGATAAACACCCTGAAGTTAAATCAATATCATTGGAGTTATGATGAAGAAGTTATCCCACTTTTAACCGAAGTGATTCCAGTTTGCCCTGTTAGGAGAGTTGGCAATTTCTTCTTGATACTAATAAAACCAGAATGAATCACGATGTAAGAATATTTATTTGGACTCATAAATCAGTGTAGAATCATCCTGAAGTTGAATCAAGATCATAGGAGTTATGATGAAGAAGTTATCCCACTTTTAACCGAAGTGACTCCAGTTTACCCTGTTTGGAAATTTGGCAATTTATTTTTGATACTAATAAAACCCGAATGAATCACGATGTAAAAATCTTGATTTGGACTCATTAATCAGTGTAGAATCACCCTGAAGTTTAATCAATATCATTGGAGTTATGATGAAGAAGTTATCCCACTTTTAACCGAAGTGATTCTAGTTTACCCTGTTTGGAGATTTGGCAATTTGTTCTTGATACAAATAAAACCAGAATGAATAAAGATGTAAGAATCTTGATTTGGACTCATAAATCAGTTTAGAATCACCCTGAAGTTGAATCAAGATCATAGGAGTTATGATGAAGAAGTTATCCCACTTTTAACCGAAGTGATTCCAGTTTACCCTGTTTGGAGATTTGGCAATTTCTTCTTGATTCTAATCAAACCAGAATGAATCAAGATGCAAGAATATTGATTTGGACTCATAAATCAGTGTAGAATCATCCTGAAGTTGAATCAAGATCATAGGAGTTATGATGAAGAAGTTATCCCACTTTTAACCGAAGTGATTCCAGTTTACCCTGTTTGGAGATTTGGTAATTTCTTCTTGATTCTAATCAAAATAGAATGAATCAAGATGTAAGAAGCTTTATTTGGAATCATAAATCAGTGGATAATCACCCTGAATTTAAATCAATATAATTGGAGTTATGATGAAGAAGTTATCCCACTTTTAACCGAAGTGATTCCAGTTTGCCCTGTTTGGAGAGTTGGCAATTTCTTCTTGATACTAATAAAACCATAATGAATCAAGATGTAAGAATCTTGATATGGACTCATAAATCAGTGTAGAATCACCCTGAAGTTGAATCAAGATCATAGGAGTTATGATGAAGATGTTATCCCACTTTTAACCGAAGTGACTCCAGTTTACCCTGTTTGGAGATTAGGCAATTTCTTCTTGATTCTAATCAAACCAGAATGTATCAAGATGTAAGAAGCTTTATTTGGAATCATAAATCAGTGGATAATCACCCTGAAGTTAAATCAATATCATTGGAGTTATGATGAAGAAGTTATCCCACTTTTAACCGAAGTGATTCTAGTTTGCCCTGTTTGGAGAGTTGGCAATTTCTTCTTGATACTAATAAAACAGAATGAATCACGATGTAAGAATATTGATTTGGACTCATAAATCAGTGTAGAATCATCCTGAATTTGAATCAAGATCATAGGAGTTATGATGAAGAAGTTATCCCACTTTTAACCGAAGTGACTCCAGTTTACCCTGTTTGGAGATTTGGCAATTTCTTCTTGATTCTAATCAAAACAGAATGTATCAAGATGTAAGAAGCTTTATTTTGACTCATAAATCAGTGGATAATCACCCTGAATTTGAATCAATATCATTGGAATTATGATGAAGAAGTTATTCCACTTTTAACCGAAGTGATTCTAGTTTGCCCTGTTTGGAGAGTTGGCAATTTCTTCTTGATACTAATAAAACCATAATGAATCAATATGTAAGAATCGTGATCTGGACTCATAAATCAGTGTAAAATCACCCTGAAGTTGAATCAAGATCATAGGAGTTATGATGAAGATGTTATCCCACTTTTTACGAAGTGACTCCAGTTTACCCTGTTTGGAGATTTGGCAATTTATTCTTGATACTAATAAAACCAGAATGAATCACGATGTAAGAAGCTTGATTTGGATTCATTAATCAGTGTAGAATCACCCTGGAGTTTAATCAATATCATTGGAGTTATGATGAACAAGTTATCCCACTTTTAACCGAAGTGATTCTAGTTTTTCCTGTTTGGAGATTTGGCAATTTCTTCTTGATACAAATAAAACCAGAATGAATCACGATGTAAGAATCTTGATTCGGAATCATAAATCATTTTAGAATCATCCTTAAGTTGAATCAAGATCATAGGAGTTATGATGAAGAAGTTATCCCACTTTTAACCGAAGTGACTCTAGTTTACCCTGTTTGGAGATTTAGCAATTTCTTCTTTATTCTAATCAAACCAGAATGAATCAAGATGTAAGAAGCTTTATTTGGAATCATAAATCAGTGGATAATCACCCTGAAGTTAAATCAATATCATTGGAGTTATGATGAAGAAGTTATCCCACTTTTAACCGAAGTGATTCCAGTTTGCCCTGTTTGGAGAGTTGGCAATTTCTTCTTGATACTAATAAAACCAGAATGAATCAAGATGTAAGAAGCATGATTTGGACTCATAAATCAGTGTAGAATCACCCTGAATTTGAATCAAGATCATAGGAGTTATGATGAAGAAGTTATCCCACTTTTAACCGAAGTGACTCCAGTTTACCCTGTTTGGAGATTTGACAATTTCTTCTTGATTCTAATCAAACCAGAATGAATCAAGATGTAAGAAGCTTTATTTGGACTCATAAATCAGTGGATAAACACCCTGAATTTGAATCAATATCATTGGAGTTATGATGAAGAAGTTATCCCACTTTTAACCGAAGTGATTCCAGTTTGCCCTGTTAGGAGAGTTGGCAATTTCTTCTTAATAATAATAAAACCAGAATGAATCACGATTTAAGAATATTTATTTGGACTCATAAATCAGTGTAGAATTATCCTGAAGTTGAATCATGATCATAGGAGTTATGATGAAGAAGTTATCCCATTTTTAACCGAAGTGACTCCAGTTTACCCTGTTTGGAGATTTGGTAATTTCTTCTTGATTCTAATCAAACCAGAATGAATCAAGATGTAAGAAGCTTTATTTGGAATCATAAATCAGTGGATAATCCCCCTGAAGTTAAATCAATATCATTGGAGTTATGATGAAGAAGTTATCCCACTTTTAACCGAAGTGATTCCAGTTTGCCCTGTTTGGAGAGTTGGCAATTTCTTCTTGATACTAATAAAACCAGAATGAATCACGATGTAAGAAGCTTGATTTGGACTCATAAATCAGTGTAGAATCACCCTGAATTTGAATCAAGATCATAGGAGTTATGATGAACAAGTTATCCCACTTTTAACCGAAGTGACTCCAGTTTACCCTGTTTGGAGATTTGGCAATTTCTTCTTGATTCTAATCAAACCAGAATGAATCAAGATGTAAGAAGCTTTATTTGGACTCATAAATAAGTGGATAAACACCCTGAATTTGAATCAATATCATAGGAGTTATGATGAAGATGTTATTCCACTTTTAACCGAAGTGATTCCAGTTTACCCTGTTTGGAGATTTGGCAATTTCTTCTTGATTCTAATCAAACCAGAATGACTCAAGATGTAAAAATCTTGATTTGGACTCATAAATCAGTGGATAATCACCTGAATTAGAATCAATATCATAGGAGTTATGATGAAGATGTTATTCCACTTTTAACCGAAGTGATTCCAGTTTACCATGTTTGGAGATTTGGCAATTTCTTCTTGATTCTAATCAAACCAGAATGAATCAAGATGTAATAATCTTGATTTGGACTCATAAATCAGTATAGAATCATCCTGAAGTTTAATCAAGATCATAGGAGTTATGATGAAGAAGTTATCCCTCTTTTAACCGAAGTGACTCCAGTTTACCCTGTTTGGAGATTTGGCAATTTCTTCTTGATTCTAATCAAACCAGAATGAATCAATATGTAAGAAGATTTATTTGTACTCATAAATCAGTGTATAATCACCCTGAATTTGAATCAATATCATAGGAGTTATGATGAAGATGTTATTCCACTTTTAACCGAAGTGATTCCAGTTTACCCTGTTTGGAGATTTGGCAATTTCTTCTTGATTCTAATCAAACCAGAATGAATAAAGATGTAAGAATCTTTATTTGGACTCATAAATCAGTGTAGAATCATCCTGAAGTTGAATCAAGATCATAGGAGTTATGATGAATATGTTTTCCCACTTTTAACCGAAGTGACTCCAGTTTACCCTGTTTGGAGATTTGGCAATTTCTTCTTGATTCTAATCAAACCAGAATGTATCAAGATGTAAGAAGCTTTATTTGGAATCATAAATCAGTGGATAATCACCCTGAAGTTAAATCAATATCATTGGAGTTATGATGAAGAAGTTATCCCACTTTTAACCGAAGTGATTCTAGTTTGCCCTGTTTGGAGAGTTGGCAATTTCTTCTTGATACTAATAAAACCAGAATGAATCACGATGTAAGAATATTGATTTGGACTCATAAATCAGTGTAGAATCATCCTGAATTTGAATCAAGATCATAGGAGTTATGATGAAGAAGTTATCCCACTTTTAACCGAAGTGACTCCAGTTTACCCTGTTTGGAGATTTGGCAATTTCTTCTTGATTCTAATCAAAACAGAATGTATCAAGATGTAAGAAGCTTTATTTTGACTCATAAATCAGTGGATAATCACCCTGAATTTGAATCAATATCATTGGAGTTATGATGAAGAAGTTATTCCACTTTTAACCGAAGTGATTCTAGTTTGCCCTGTTTGGAGAGTTGGCAATTTCTTCTTGATACTAATAAAACCATAATGAATCAAGATGTAAGAATCTTGATCTGGACTCATAAATCAGTGTAAAATCACCCTGAAGTTGAATCAAGATCATAGGAGTTATGATGAAGATGTTATCCCACTTTTTACGAAGTGACTCCAGTTTACCCTGTTTGGAGATTTGGCAATTTATTCTTGATACTAATAAAACCAGAAAGAATCACGATGTAAGAAGCTTGATTGGGACTCATTAATCAGTGTAGAATCACCCTGGAGTTTAATCAATATCATTGGAGTTATGATGAACAAGTTATCCCACTTTTAACCGAAGTGATTCTAGTTTTTCCTGTTTGGAGATTTGGCAATTTCTTCTTGATACAAATAAAACCAGAATGAATCACGATGTAAGAATCTTGATTCGGAATCATAAATCATTTTAGAATCATCCTTAAGTTGAATCAAGATCATAGGAGTTATGATGAAGAAGTTATCCCACTTTTAACCGAAGTGACTCTAGTTTACCCTGTTTGGAGATTTAGCAATTTCTTCTTTATTCTAATCAAACCAGAATGAATCAAGATGTAAGAAGCTTTATTTGGAATCATAAATCAGTGGATAAACACCCTGAAGTTAAATCAATATCATTGGAGTTATGATGAAGGTGTTATTCCACTTTTAACCAAAGTGATTCCAGTTTACCCTGTTTGGAGATTTGGCAATTGCATCTTGATTCTAATCAAACCAGAATGAATCAAGTTGCAAGAAGCTTTATTTGGACTCATAAATCAGTGGATAATCACCCTGAATTTAAATCAATATCATTGGAGTTATGATGAAGAAGTTATCCCACTTTTAACCGAAGTGATTCCAGTTTGCCCTGTTTGGAGAGTTGGCAATTTCTTCTTGATACTAATAAAACCAGAATGAATCAAGATGTAAGAAGCTTGATTTGGACTCATAAATCAGTGTAGAATCACCCTGAATTTGAATCAAGATCATAGGAGTTATGATGAAGAAGTTATCCCACTTTTAACCGAAGTGACTCCAGTTTACCCTGTTTGGAGATTTGACAATTTCTTCTTGATTCTAATCAAACCAGAATGAATCAAGATGTAAGAATCTTTATTTGGACTCATAAATCAGTGGATAAACACCCTGAAGTTAAATCAATATCATTGGAGTTATGATGAAGAAGTTATCCCACTTTTAACCGAAGTGACTCCAGTTTGCCCTGTTAGGAGAGTTGGCAATTTCTTCTTAATAATAATAAAACCAGAATGAATCACGATTTAAGAATATTTATTTGGACTCATAAATCAGTGTAGAATCATCCTGAAGTTGAATCAAGATCATAGGAGTTATGATGAAGAAGTTATCCCATTTTTAACCGAAGTGACTCCAGTTTACCCTGTTTGGAGATTTGGTAATTTCTTCTTGATTCTAATCAAACCAGAATGAATCAAGATGTAAGAAGCTTTATTTGGAATCATAAATCAGTGGATAATCCCCCTGAAGTTAAATCAATATCATTGGAGTTATGATGAAGAAGTTATCCCACTTTTAACCGAAGTGATTCCAGTTTGCCCTGTTTGGAGAGTTGGCAATTTATTCTTGATACTAATAAAACCAGAATGAATCACGATGTAAGAAGCTTGATTTGAACTCATAAATCAGTGTAGAATCACCCTGAATTTGAATCAAGATCATAGGAGTTATGATGAAGAAGTTATCCCACTTTTAACCGAAGTGACTCCAGTTTACCCTGTTTGGAGATTTGGCAATTTCTTCTTGATTCTAATCAAACCAGAATGAATCAAGATGTAAGAAGCTTTATTTGGACTCATAAATCAGTGGATAAACACCCTGAATTTGAATCAATATCATAGGAGTTATGATGAAGATGTTATTCCACTTTTAACCGAAGTGATTCCAGTTTACCCTGTTTGGAGATTTGGCAATTTCTTCTTGATTCTAATCAAACCAGAATGACTCAAGATGTAAAAATCTTGATTTGGACTCATAAATCAGTGGATAATCACCTGAATTAGAATCAATATCATAGGAGTTATGATGAAGATGTTATTCCACTTTTAACCGAAGTGATTCCAGTTTACCATGTTTGGAGATTTGGCAATTTCTTCTTGATTCTAATCAAACCAGAATGAATCAAGATGTAATAATCTTGATTTGGACTCATAAATCAGCATAGAATCATCCTGAAGTTTAATCAAGATCATAGGAGTTATGATGAAGAAGTTATCCCTCTTTTAACCGAAGTGACTCCAGTTTACCCTGTTTGGAGATTTGGCAATTTCTTCTTGATTCTAATCAAACCAGAATGAATCAATATGTAAGAAGATTTATTTGTACTCATAAATCAGTGTATAATCACCCTGAATTTGAATCAATATCATAGGAGTTATGATGAAGATGTTATTCCACTTTTAACCGAAGTGATTCCAGTTTACCCTGTTTGGAGATTTGGCAAATTCCTGTTTGGAGATTTGGCAATTTCTTCTTGATTCTAATCAAACCAGAATGAATAAAGATGTAAGAATCTTTATTTGGACTCATAAATCAGTGTAGAATCATCCTGAAGTTGAATCAAGATCATAGGAGTTCTGATGAATATGTTTTCCCACTTTTTACCGAAGTGACTCCAGTTTACCCTGTTTGGAGATTTGGCAATTTATTCTTGATACTAATAAAACCAGAATGAATCACGATGTAAGAAGCTTGATTTTGACTCATTAATCAGTGTAGAATCACCCTGGAGTTGAATCAATATCATTGGAGTTATGATGAAGAAGTTATCCCACTTTTAACCGAAGTGATTCTAGTTTACCCTGTTTGGAGATTTGGTAATTTCTTCTTGATACAAATAAAACCAGAATGAATCACGATGTAAGAATCTTGATTTGGAATCATAAATCAGTTTAAAATCATCCTGAAGTTGAATCTAGATCATAGGAGTTATGACGAAGAAGTTATCCCACTTTTAACCGAAGTGATTCCAGTTTACCCTGTTTGGAGATTTGGCAATTTCTTCTTGATTCTAATCAAAACAGAATGAATCAAGATGTAAGAAGCTTTATTTGGAATCATAAATCAGTGGATAATCACCCTGAATTTAAATCAATATAATTGGAGTTATGATGAAGAAGTTATCCCACTTTTAACCGAAGTGATTCCAGTTTGCCCTGTTTGGAGAGTTGGCAATTTCTTCTTGATACTAATAAAACCAGAATGAATCACGATGTAAGAATCTTGATTTGGACTCATAAATCAGTGGATAATCACCCTGAATTTGAATCAATATCATTGGAGTTATGATGAAGATGTTATTCCACTTTTAACTGAAGTGATTCCAGTTTACCCTATTTGGAGATTTGGTAATTTCTTCTTGATTCTAATCAAACCAGATTGAATCAAGATGTAAGAATCTTGATTTGGACTCATAAATCAGTATAGAATCATCCTGAAGTTGAATAAATATCATAGGAGTTATGATGTAGAAGTTATCCCACTTTTAACCGAAGTGATTCCAGTTTACCATGTTTGAAGATTTGACAATTTCTTCTTGATTCTAATCAAACCAGAATGAATCAAGATGTAAGAAGCTTTATTTGGACTCATAAATCAGTGGATAATCACCCTGAATTTGAATCAATATCATTGGAGTTATGATGAAGATGTTATTCCACTTTTAACCGAAGTGATTCCTGTTTATCCTGTTTGGAGATTTGGCAATTTCTTCTTGATTCTAATCAAACCAGAATGAATCACGATGTAAGAAGCTTGATTTGTACACATAAATCAGTGTAGAATCATCCTGAAGTTGAATCAAGATCATAGGAGTTATGATGAAGAAGTTATCCCACTTTTAACCGAAGTGATTCCAGTTTACCCTGTTTGGAGATTTGACAATTTCTTCTTGATTCTAATCAAACCAGAATGTATCAAGATGTAAGAAGCTTTACATGGACTCATAAATCAGTGTAGAATCACCCTGAAGTTGAATCAAGATCATAGGAGTTATGATGAAGATGTTATCCCACTTTTTACCGAAGTGACTCCAGTTTACCCTGTTTGGAGATTTGGCAATTTCTTCTTGATTCTAATCAAGCCAGAATGAATCAAGATGTAAGAATGTTAATTTGGACTCATAAATCAGTGTATAATAATCCTGAATTTTAATCAAGATCATAGGAGTTATGATGAAGAAGTTATCCCACTTTTAACCGAAGTGACTCCAGTTTACCCTGTTTGGAGATTTGGCAATTTCTTCTTGATTCTAATCAAACCAGAAAGAATCAAGTTGTAAGAAGCTTTATTTGGAATCATAAATCAGTGGATAATCACCCTGAATTTAAATCAATATCATTGGAGTTATGATGAAGAAGTTATCCCACTTTTAACCGAAGTGATTCCAGTTTGTCCTGTTTGGAGAGTGGGCAATTTCTTCTTGATACTAATAAAACCAGAATGAATCACGATGTAAGAAGCTTGATTTGGACTCATAAATCAGTGTAGAATCACCCTGAATTTGAATCAAGATCATAGGAGTTATGATGAAGAAGTTATCCCACTTTTAACCGAAGTGACTCCAGTTTACCCTGTTTGGAGATTTGGCAATTTCTTCTTGATTCTAATCAAACCAGAATGAATCAAGATGTAAGAAGATTTATTTGGACTCATAAATCAGTGGATAAACACCCTGAATTTGAATCAATATCATAGGAGTTATGATGAAGATGTTATTCCACTTTTAACCAAAGTGATTCCAGTTTACCCTGTTTGGAGATTTGGCAATTTCTTCATGATTCTAATCAAACCAGAATGAATCAAGATGTAAAAATCTTGATTTGGACTCATAAATCAGTGGATAATCACCTGAATTAGAATCAATATCATAGGAGTTATGATGAAGATGTTATTCCACTTTTAACCAAAGTGATTCCAGTTTACCTTGTTTGGAGATTTGACAATTTCTTCTTGATTCTAATCAAACCAGAATGAATCAAGATGTAAGAATCTTGATTTGGACTCATAAATCAGTATAGAATCATCCTGAAGTTGAATCAAGATCATAGGAGTTATGATGAAGAAGTTATCCCTCTTTTAACCGAAGTGACTCCAGTTTACCCTGTTTGGAGATTTGGCAATTTCTTCTTGATTCTATAAAACCAGAATGAATCAATATGTAAAAAGATTTATTTGTACTCATAAATCAGTGTATAATCACCCTGAATTTGAATCAATATCATAGGAGTTATGATGAAGATGTTATTCCACTTTTAACCAAAGTGATTCCAGTTTACCATGTTTGGAGATTTGACAATTTCTTCTTGATTCTAATCAAACCAGAATGAATCAAGATGTAAGAATCTTGATTTGGACTCATAAATAAGTATAGAATCATCCTGAAGTTTAATCAAGATCATAGGAGTTATGATGAAGAAGTTATCCCTCTTTCAACCGAAGTGACTCTAGTTTACCCTGTTTGGAGATTTGGTAATTTCTTCTTGATTCTAATCAAACCAGAATGAATCAATATGTAAGAAGATTTATTTGTACTCATAAATCAGTGTATAATCACCCTGAATATGAATCAATATCATAGGAGTTATGATGAAGATGTTATTCCACTTTTAACCGAAGTGATTCCAGTTTACCCTGTTTGGAGATTTATCAATTTCTTCTTGATTCTAATCAAACCAGAATGAATAAAGATGTAAGAATCTTTATTTGGACTCATAAATCAGTTTAGAATCATCCTGAAGTTGAATCAAGATCATAGGAGTTATGATGAATATGTTTTCCCACTTTTTACCGAAGTGACTCCAGTTTACCCTGTTTGGAGATTTGGCAATTTATTCTTGATACTAATACAACCAGAATGAATCACGATGTAAGAAGATTGATTATGACTCATTAATCAGTGTAGAATCACGCTGGAGTTGAATCAATATCATTGGAGTTATGATGAAGAAGTTATCCCACTTTTAACCGAAGTGATTCTAGTTTACCCTGTTTGGAGATTTGGTAATTTCTTCTTGATACAAATAAAACCAGAATGAATCACGATGTAAGAATCTTGATTTGGAATCATAAATCAGTTTAGAATCATCCTGAAGTTGAATCTAGATCATAGGAGTTATGACGAAGAAGTTATCCCACTTTTAACCGAAGTGATTCCAGTTTACCCTGTTTGGAGATTTGGCAATTTCTTCTTGATTCTAATCAAAACAGAATGAATCAAGATGTAAGAAGCTTTATTTGGAATCATAAATCAGTGGATAATCACCCTGAATTTAAATCAATATAATTGGAGTTATGATGAAGAAGTTATCCCACTTTTAACCGAAGTGATTCCAGTTTGCCCTGTTTGGACAGTTGGCAATTTCTTCTTGATACTAATAAAACCAGAATGAATCACGATGTAAGAATCTTGATTTGGACTCATAAATCAGTGGATAATCACCCTGAATTTGAATCAATATCATTGGAGTTATGATGAAGATGTTATTCCACTTTTAACCGAAGTGATTTCAGTTTACCCTATTTGGAGATTTGGTAATTTCTTCTTGATTCTAATCAAACCAGATTGAATCAAGATGTAAGAATCTTGATTTGGACTCATAAATCAATATAGAATCATCCTGAAGTTGAATAAATATCATAGGAGTTATGATGTAGAAGTTATCCCACTTTTAACCGAAGTGATTCCAGTTTACCATGTTTGAAGATTTGACAATTTCTTCTTGATTCTAATCAAACCAGAATGAATCAAGATGTAAGAAGCTTTATTTGGACTCATAAATCAGTGGATAATCACCCTGAATTTGAATCAATATCATTGGAGTTATGATGAAGATGTTATTCCACTTTTAACCGAAGTGATTCCTGTTTATCCTGTTTGGAGATTTGGTAATTTCTTCTTGATTCTAATCAAACCAGAATGAATCACGATGTAAGAAGCTTGATTTGTACACATAAATCAGTGTAGAATCATCCTGAAGTTGAATCAAGATCATAGGAGTTATGATGAAGAAGTTATCCCACTTTTAACCGAAGTGACTCCAGTTTACCCTGTTTGGAGATTTGACAATTTCTTCTTGATTCTAATCAAACCAGAATGTATCAAGATGTAAGAAGCTTTATATGGACTCATAAATCAGTGTAGAATCACCCTGAAGTTGAATCAAGATCATAGGAGTTATGATGAAGATGTTATCCCACTTTTTACCGAAGTGACTCCAGTTTACCCTGTTTGGAGATTTGGCAATTTCTTCTTGATTCTAATCAAGCCAGAATGAATCAAGATGTAAGAATGTTAATTTGGATTCATAAATCAGTGTATAATAATCCTGAATTTTAATCAAGATCATAGGAGTTATGATGAAGAAGTTATCCCACTTTTAACCGAAGTGACTCCAGTTTACCCTGTTTGGAGATTTGGCAATTTCTTCTTGATTCTAATCAAACCAGAATGAATCAAGTTGTAAGAAGCTTTATTTGGACTCATAAATCATTGGATAATCACCCTGAATTTAAATCAATATCATTGGAGTTATGATGAAGAAGTTATCCCACTTTTAACCGAAGTGATTCCAGTTTGTCCTGTTTGGAGAGTTGGCAATTTCTTCTTGATACTAATAAAACCAGAATGAATCACGATGTAAGAAGCTTGATTTGGACTCATAAATCAGTGTAGAATCACCCTGAATTTGAATCAAGATCATAGGAGTTATGATGAAGAAGTTATCCCACTTTTAACCGAAGTGACTCCAGTTTACCCTGTTTGGAGATTTGGCAATTTCTTCTTGATTCTAATCAAACCAGAATGAATCAAGATGTAAGAAGATTTATTTGGACTCATAAATCAGTGGATAAACACCCTGAATTTGAATCAATATCATTGGAGTTATGATGAAGGTGTTATTCCACTTTTAACCAAAGTGATTCCAGTTTACCCTGTTTGGAGATTTGGCAATTGCATCTTGATTCTAATCAAACCAGAATGAATCACGATGTAAGAAGCTAGATTTGTACACATAAATCAGTGTAGAATCACCCTGAATTTGAATCAAGATCATAGGAGTTATGATGAAGAAGTTATCCCACTTTTAACCGAAGTGACTCCAGTTTACCCTGTTTGGAGATTTGGCAATTTCTTCTTGATTCTAATCAAACCAGAATGAATCAAGATGTAAGAAGATTTATTTGGACTCATAAATCAGTGGATAAACACCCTGAATTTGAATCAATATCATAGGAGTTATGATGAAGATGTTATTCCACTTTTAACCAAAGTGATTCCAGTTTACCCTATTTGGAGATTTGGCAATTTCTTCTTGATTCTAATCAAACCAGAATGAATCAAGATGTAAAAATCTTGATTTGGACTCATAAATCAGTGGATAATCACCTGAATTAGAATCAATATCATAGGAGTTATGATGAAGATGTTATTCCACTTTTAACCGAAGTGATTCCAGTTTACCATGTTTGGAGATTTGACAATTTCTTCTTGATTCTAATCAAACCAGAATGAATCAAGATGTAAGAATCTTGATTTGGACTCATAAATCAGTGTAGAATCATCCTGAAGTTTAATCAAGATCATAGGAGTTATGATGAAGAAGTTATCCCTCTTTTAACCGAAGTGACTCCAGTTTACCCTGTTTGGAGATTTGGCAATTTCTTCTTGATTCTATAAAACCAGAATGAATCAATATGTAAAAAGATTTATTTGTACTCATAAATCAGTGTATAATCACCCTGAATTTGAATCAATATCATAGGAGTTATGATGAAGATGTTATTCCACTTTTAACCAAAGTGATTCCAGTTTACCATGTTTGGAGATTTGACAATTTCTTCTTGATTCTAATCAAACCAGAATGAATCAAGATGTAAGAATCTTGATTTGGACTCATAAATAAGTATAGAATCATCCTGAAGTTTAATCAAGATCATAGGAGTTATGATGAAGAAGTTATCCCTCTTTCAACCGAAGTGACTCTAGTTTACCCTGTTTGGAGATTTGGTAATTTCTTCTTGATTCTAATCAAACCAGAATGAATCAATATGTAAGAAGATTTATTTGTACTCATAAATCAGTGTATAATCACCCTGAATATGAATCAATATCATAGGAGTTATGATGAAGATGTTATTCCACTTTTAACCGAAGTGATTCCAGTTTACCCTGTTTGGAGATTTGGCAATTTCTTCTTGATTCTAATCAAACCAGAATGAATAAAGATGTAAGAATCTTTATTTGGACTCATAAATCAGTGTAGAATCATCCTGAAGTTGAATCAAGATCATAGGAGTTCTGATGAATATGTTTTCCCACTTTTTACCGAAGTGACTCCAGTTTACCCTGTTTGGAGATTTGGCAATTTATTCTTGATACTAATACAACCAGAATGAATCACGATGTAAGAAGATTGATTTTGACTCATTAATCAGTGTAGAATCACGCTGGAGTTGAATCAATATCATTGGAGTTATGATGAAGAAGTTATCCCACTTTTAACCGAAGTGATTCTAGTTTACCCTGTTTGGAGATTTGGTAATTTCTTCTTGATACAAATAAAACCAGAATGAATCACGATGTAAGAATCTTGATTTGGAATCATAAATCAGTTTAAAATCATCCTGAAGTTGAATCTAGATCATAGGAGTTATGACGAAGAAGTTATCCCACTTTTAACCGAAGTGATTCCAGTTTACCCTGTTTGGAGATTTGGCAATTTCTTCTTGATTCTAATCAAAACAGAATGAATCAAGATGTAAGAAGCTTTATTTGGAATCATAAATCAGTGGATAATCACCCTGAATTTAAATCAATATAATTGGAGTTATGATGAAGAAGTTATCCCACTTTTAACCGAAGTGATTCCAGTTTGCCCTGTTTGGACAGTTGGCAATTTCTTCTTGATACTAATAAAACCAGAATGAATCACGATGTAAGAATCTTGATTTGGACTCATAAATCAGTGGATAATCACCCTGAATTTGAATCAATATCATTGGAGTTATGATGAAGATGTTATTCCACTTTTAACCGAAGTGATTCCAGTTTACCCTATTTGGAGATTTGGTAATTTCTTCTTGATTCTAATCAAACCAGATTGAATCAAGATGTAAGAATCTTGATTTGGACTCATAAATCAATATAGAATCATCCTGAAGTTGAATAAATATCATAGGAGTTATGATGTAGAAGTTATCCCACTTTTAACCGAAGTGATTCCAGTTTACCATGTTTGAAGATTTGACAATTTCTTCTTGATTCTAATCAAACCAGAATGAATCAAGATGTAAGAAGCTTTATTTGGACTCATAAATCAGTGGATAATCACCCTGAATTTGAATCAATATCATTGGAGTTATGATGAAGATGTTATTCCACTTTTAACCGAAGTGATTCCAGTTTACCCTGTTTGGAGATTTGGCAATTTCTTCTTGATTCTAATCAAACCAGAATGAATCACGATGTAAGAAGCTTGATTTGTACACATAAATCAGTGTAGAATCATCCTGAAGTTGAATCAAGATCATAGGAGTTATGATGAAGAAGTTATCCCACTTTTAACCGAAGTGACTCCAGTTTACCCTGTTTGGAGATTTGACAATTTCTTCTTGATTCTAATCAAACCAGAATGTATCAAGATGTAAGAAGCTTTATATGGACTCATAAATCAGTGTAGAATCACCCTGAAGTTGAATCAAGATCATAGGAGTTATGATGAAGATGTTATCCCACTTTTTACCGAAGTGACTCCAGTTTACCCTGTTTGGAGATTTGGCAATTTCTTCTTGATTCTAATCAAGCCAGAATGAATCAAGATGTAAGAATGTTAATTTGTATTCATAAATCAGTGTATAATAATCCTGAATTTAATCAAGATCATAGGAGTTATGATGAAGAAGTTATCCCACTTTTAACCGAAGTGACTCCAGTTTACCCTGTTTGGAGATTTGGAAATTTCTTCTTGATTCTAATCAAACCAGAATGAATCAAGTTGTAAGAAGCTTTATTTGGACTCATAAATCATTGGATAATCACCCTGAATTTAAATCAATATCATTGGAGTTATGATGAAGAAGTTATCCCACTTTTAACCGAAGTGATTCCAGTTTGTCCTGTTTGGAGAGTTGGCAATTTCTTCTTGATACTAATAAAACCAGAATGAATCACGATGTAAGAAGCTTGATTTGGACTCATAAATCAGTGTAGAATCACCCTGAATTTGAATCAAGATCATAGGAGTTATGATGAAGAAGTTATCCCACTTTTAACCGAAGTGACTCCAGTTTACCCTGTTTGGAGATTTGGCAATTTCTTCTTGATTCTAATCAAACCAGAATGAATCAAGATGTAAGAAGATTTATTTGGACTCATAAATCAGTGCATAAACACCCTGAATTTGAATCAATATCATAGGAGTTATGATGAAGATGTTATTCCACTTTTAACCGAAGTGATTCCAGTTTACCCTATTTGGAGATTTGGCAATTTCTTCATGATTCTAATCAAACCAGAATGAATCAAGATGTAAGAATCTTGATTTGGACTCATAAATCAGTGGATAATCACCTGAATTAGAATCAATATCATAGGAGTTATGATGAAGATGTTATTCCACTTTTAACCAAAGTGATTCCAGTTTACCATGTTTGGAGATTTGACAATTTCTTCTTGATTCTAATCAAACCAGAATGAATCAAGATGTAAGAATCTTGATTTGGACTCATAAATAAGTATAGAATCATCCTGAAGTTTAATCAAGATCATAGGAGTTATGATGAAGAAGTTATCCCTCTTTCAACCGAAGTGACTCTAGTTTACCCTGTTTGGAGATTTGGTAATTTCTTCTTGATTCTAATCAAACCAGAATGAATCAATATGTAAGAAGATTTATTTGTACTCATAAATCAGTGTATAATCACCCTGAATATGAATCAATATCATAGGAGTTATGATGAAGATGTTATTCCACTTTTAACCGAAGTGATTCCAGTTTACCCTGTTTGGAGATTTATCAATTTCTTCTTGATTTTAATCAAACCAGAATGAATAAAGATGTAAGAATCTTTATTTGGACTCATAAATCAGTGTAGAATCATCCTGAAGTTGAATCAAGATCATAGGAGTTCTGATGAATATGTTTTCCCACTTTTTACCGAAGTGACTCCAGTTTACCCTGTTTGGAGATTTGGCAATTTATTCTTGATACTAATACAACCAGAATGAATCACGATGTAAGAAGATTGATTTTGACTCATTAATCAGTGTAGAATCACGCTGGAGTTGAATCAATATCATTGGAGTTATGATGAAGAAGTTATCCCACTTTTAACCGAAGTGATTCTAGTTTACCCTGTTTGGAGATTTGGTAATTTCTTCTTGATACAAATAAAACTAGAATGAATCACGATGTAAGAATCTTGATTTGGAATCATAAATCAGTTTAAAATCATCCTGAAGTTGAATCTAGATCATAGGAGTTATGACGAAGAAGTTATCCCACTTTTAACCGAAGTGATTCCAGTTTACCCTGTTTGGAGATTTGGCAATTTCTTCTTGATTCTAATCAAAACAGAATGAATCAAGATGTAAGAAGCTTTATTTGGAATCATAAATCAGTGGATAATCACCCTGAATTTAAATCAATATAATTGGAGTTATGATGAAGAAGTTATCCCACTTTTAACCGAAGTGATTCCAGTTTGCCCTGTTTGGACAGTTGGCAATTTCTTCTTGATACTAATAAAACCAGAATGAATCACGATGTAAGAATCTTGATTTGGACTCATAAATCAGTGGATAATCACCCTGAATTTGAATCAATATCATTGGAGTTATGATGAAGATGTTATTCCACTTTTAACCGAAGTGATTCCAGTTTACCCTATTTGGAGATTTGGTAATTTCTTCTTGATTCTAATCAAACCAGATTGAATCAAGATTTAAGAATCTTGATTTGGACTCATAAATCAGTATAGAATCATCCTGAAGTTGAATAAATATCATAGGAGTTATGATGTAGAAGTTATCCCACTTTTAACCGAAGTGATTCCAGTTTACCATGTTTGAAGATTTGACAATTTCTTCTTGATTCTAATCAAACCAGAATGAATCAAGATGTAAGAAGCTTTATTTGGACTCATAAATCAGTGGATAATCACCCTGAATTTGAATCAATATCATTGGAGTTATGATGAAGATGTTATTCCACTTTTAACCGAAGTGATTCCAGTTTACCCTGTTTGGAGATTTGGCAATTTCTTCTTGATTCTAATCAAACCAGAATGAATCACGATGTAAGAAGCTTGATTTGTACACATAAATCAGTTTAGAATCATCCTGAAGTTGAATCAAGATCATAGGAGTTATGATGAAGGAGTTATCCCACTTTTAACCGAAGTGACTCCAGTTTACCGTGTTTGGAGATTTGACAATTTCTTCTTGATTCTAATCAAACCAGAATGTATCAAGATGTAAGAAGCTTTATATGGACTCATAAATCAGTGTAGAATCACCCTGAAGTTGAATCAAGATCATAGGAGTTATGATGAAGATGTTATCCCACTTTTTACCGAAGTGACTCCAGTTTACCCTGTTTGGAGATTTGGCAATTTCTTCTTGATTCTAATCAAGCCAGAATGAATCAAGATGTAAGAATATTAATTTGGATTCATAAATCAGTGTAGAATAATCCTGAATTTGAATCAAGATCATAGGAGTTATGATGAAGAAGTTATCCCACTTTTAACCGAAGTGACTCCAGTTTACCCTGTTTGGAGATTTGGCAATTTCTTCTTGATTCTAATCAAACCAGAATGAATCAAGTTGTAAGAAGCTTTATTTGGACTCATAAATCAGTGGATAATCACCCTGAATTTAAATCAAGATCATAGGAGTTATGATTAAGAAGTTATCCCACTTTTAACCGAAGTGACTCCAGTTTACCATGTTTGGAGATTTGACAATTTCTTCTTGATTCTAATCAAACCAGAATGTATCAAGATGTAAGAAGCTTTATTTGGACTCATAAATCAGTGTAGAATCACCCTAAAGTTGAATCAAGATCATAGGAGTTATGATGAAGATGTTATCCCACTTTTTACCAAAGTGACTCCAGTTTACCCTGTTTGGAGATTTGGCAATTTCTTCTTGATTCTAATCAAGCCAGAATGAATCAAGATGTAAGAATGTTAATTTGGATTCATAAATCAGTGTATAATAATCCTGAATTTTAATCAAGATCATAGGAGTTATGATGAAGAAGTTATCCCACTTTTAACCGAAGTGACTCCAGTTTACCCTGTTTGGAGATTTGGCAATTTCTTCTTGATTCTAATCAAACCAGAATGAATCAAGTTGTAAGAAGCTTTATTTGGACTCATAAATCATTGGATAATCACCCTGAATTTAAATCAATATCATTGGAGTTATGATGAAGAAGTTATCCCACTTTTAACCGAAGTGATTCCAGTTTGTCCTGTTTGGAGAGTTGGCAATTTCTTCTTGATACTAATAAAACCAGAATGAATCACGATGTAAGAAGCCTGATTTGGACTCATAAATCAGTGTAGAATCACCCTGAATTTGAATCAAGATCATAGGAGTTATGATGAAGAAGTTATCCCACTTTTAACCGAAGTGACTCCAGTTTACCCTGTTTGGAGATTTGGCAATTTCTTCTTAATTCTAATCAAAACAGAATGAATCAAGATGTAAGAAGCTTTATTTGGACTCATAAATCAGTGGATAAACACCCTGAATTTGAATCAATATCATAGGAGTTATGATGAAGATGTTATTCCACTTTTAACCGAAGTGATTCCAGTTTACCCTGTTTGGAGATTTGGCAATTTCTTCTTGATTCTAATCAAACCAGAATGAATCAAGATGTAAAAATCTTGATTTGGACTCATAAATCAGTGGATAATCACCTGAATTAGAATCAATATCATAGGAGTTATGATGAAGATGTTATTCCACTTTTAACCAAAGTGATTCCAGTTTACCCTGTTTGGAGATTTGACAATTTCTTCTTGATTCTAATCAAACCAGAATGAATCAAGATGTAAGAATCTTGATTTGGACTCATAAATCAGTATAGAATCATCCTGAAGTTTAATCAAGATCATAGGAGTTATGATGAAGAAGTTATCCCTCTTTTAACCGAAGTGACTCCAGTTTACCCTGTTTGGAGATTTGGCAATTTCTTCTTGATTCTATAAAACCAGAATGAATCAATATGTAAAATGATTTATTTGTACTCATAAATCAGTGTATAATCACCCTGAATTTGAATCAATATCATAGGAGTTATGATGAAGATGTTATTCTACTTTTAACCGAAGTGATTCCAGTTTACCCTGTTTGGAGATTTGGCAATTTCTTCTTGATTCTAATCAAACCAGAATGAATAAAGATGTAAGAATCTTTATTTGGACTCATAAATCAGTGTAGAATCATCCTGAAGTTGAATCAAGATCATAGGAGTTATGATGAATATGTTTTCCCACTTTTTACCGAAGTGACTCCAGTTTACCCTGTTTGGAGATTTGGCAATTTATTCTTGATACTAATAAAACCAGAATGAATCACGATGTAAGAAGCTTGATTTTGACTCATTAATCAGTGTAGAATCACCCTGGAGTTGAATCAATATCATTGGAGTTATGATGAAGAAGTTATCCCACTTTTAACCGAAGTGATTCTAGTTTACCCTGTTTGGAGATTTGGTAATTTCTTCTTGATACAAATAAAACCAGAATGAATCACGATGTAAGAATCTTGATTTGGAATCATAAATAAGTTTAGAATCATCCTGAAGTTGAATCTAGATCATAGGAGTTATGACGAAGAAGTTATCCCACTTTTAACGAAGTGACTCCAGTTTACCCTGTTTGGAGATTTAGCAATTTGTTCTTGATTCTAATCAAACCAGAATGAATAAAGATGTAAGAAGCTTTATTTGGACTCATAAATCAGTGTAGAATCACCCTGAAGTTGAATTAATATCATAGGATTTATGATGAAGATGTTATTCCACTTTTAACCGAAGTGATTCCAGTTTACCCTGTTTGGAGATTTGACAATTTCTTCTTGATTCTAATTAAACCAGAATGAATCAAGATGTAAGAATCTTGATTTGGACTCATAAATCAGTGTAGAATCATCCTGAAGTTGAATCAAGATCATAGGAGTTATGATGAAGAAGTTATCCCACTTTTAACCGAAGTTACTCCAGTTTACCCTGTTTGGAGATTTGACAATTTATTCTTGATTCTAATCAAACCAGAATGTATCAAGATGTAAGAAGCTTTATTTGGACTCATAAATCAGTGTAGAATCACCCTGAAGTTGAATCAAGATCATAGGAGTTATGATGAAGATGTTATCCCACTTTTAACCGAAGTGACTCCAGTTTACCCTGTTTGGAGATTTGGTATTTCTTCTTGATTCTAATCAAACCAGAATGAATCAAGATGTAAGAAGCTTTATTTGGACTCATAAATCAGTGGATAATCACCCTGAAGTTAAATCAATATCATTGGAGTTATGATGAAGAAGTTATCCCACTTTTAACCGAAGTGACTCCAGTTTACCCTGTTTGGAGATTTGGCAATTTCTTCTTGATTCTAATCAAACCAGAATGTATCAAGATGTAAGAAGCTTTATTTGGACTCATAAATCAGTGGATAATCACCCTGAAGTTAAATCAATATCATTGGAGTTATGATGAAGAAGTTATCCCACTTTTAACCGAAGTGATTCCAGTTTGCCCTGTTTGGAGAGTTGGCAATTTCTTCTTGATACTAATAAAACCAGAATGAATCACGATGTAAGAAGCTTGATTTGGACTCATAAATCAGAGTAGTATCACCCTAAATTTGAATCAAGATCATAGGAGTTATTGTTAACTTGAAGAAATGAAATGGAGCCAAAGGATGAGTTTGGGTGGAGTTTGGGTCCCGTGCAAAGTTAGGGCAAGACCTCCGGAGATTGTCTAAGAAGGCTTTAGGAGGGTTTAAAGATGTGCAAAGCTAGGGTCAAGTCCAGGAGGGACTTAGACACCATTTAGAGACATTTGGGAGGAGATGGTCGACCGTGCAAAAATAGGGCGAACCGTACGGACTTGTACGGACCGTGCAAAAATAGGGCGACCCAAAGAAGTTCCCATTTGGCCTTTAAAGATGGTTGGAGAGTTTGTGCAAAAATAGGGCGAGTGGTACGGACAGGAGGTCCGTACCATCGACCGTGCAAAGATAGGGTAAAATGCTTTCCCGGGATGAACCTGAAATGAAGCCGTGCAAACTTAGGGCGCAAGTGATGCTTGTTCTGATCAAGAGGAATCAAATTGGCATCAAGGAAAGATGCCCTGCGCCAGGAAGAAGAGATAAGATGACAGGCTGGTTCTGGTTGTCACTTGCTGGAAAGGAAGAGCAAAGGAGACTATGTATCTAGCCAAAGAACCAGCCTGATTCATAGGAGCCTATGGGCAACCAATCACAAGCATTCCTTGCCTTGACCAGATTCAAACTTGCCAGCCATCCTAGCCATTCATTCTCAAGTGATTTATCAGCCATTAGATTTAGGTTTCTGAGTTGTAAAGCTTGTAAGCCTATATAAGGCAGTGCTAGGCGAGTTTTGTAACCTTAAGGGAGTAAGGGGGACTTCCCCTCTCCACTTCATAATAAACTGAGTGTTCTTGAATCAGATTCTCTCTAATCTACCTCTTTCTTAGTCTCTCTAATCTATCTTAGTCTCTCTTAATCTCTGTTTCTGATTCAAGTTCATAAGTTAAAGATCAGACCTTTCTCATCATCAGTTCAAGCTTTCTCTTCTGCCATTAATGGCGATTTCTTTCACACAGCATGAGCTTTGATTTCCAACATGGTATCAGAGCCAGGTTCATTAGATCTTGGTGATAGCTTCCGCAAACACACAGCTCTCTCCTCAGCTCAAGAACAAACCATGAAGACAACAAAAATCTGTTTCAGTCTATACATCAAGAAGAAAGGCTGAAGCTTGGTGACTGTCCGTGGTTCCTCATCCTGTTTCCTATCAAGCCTGATGGTGAAGGTTCTTGGAAGCAAAGGTGTGTGGAGGGGCCACTCCAAAGGCGCCTTATCCATGAGCTCTAATCCATCCGGTTCAAAGAAGAAGGTGACCAGACCTTGGCGCCTAGAAGTCTTGAAGAAAGGAGGGGTCTTTGAGCTGTTGTTTCAAGATGGTGGCCATTGACTGAAGGAGAAGGAGGTGGGTGACGATCCAGACTCCAAAATCCAACAAAAGCCTTGGTGGTTTGCATCTAGAGACTAAGGAACCAACCTGGTTCCTTGAGTAAGCAAATCTTAAACTCATCTTGATATTGATACTGTGATAATGACTCTTGCTGTGTGTTGAGTATGTGATTGAAACCTGAGGATATTATTAATGATTGCTTGATTATATTATCTTGAATCTGTCCCAGGATGCTTAATAAGTCTTGTTTGGTGTTTGAGAATTTAAAAAATGCTTACTTCAGTTCTAAATGGTGCTTGACATGATATTAGATAGTATGTTCTGAATCTGTTGCATACATGAATATAATCTGATTTAAAGTAAAGCATTAGTCTGATGGTTCATAATAATATGCCTTAGCCTCAGTTCTTAATGTCTTGTGTTGCTAGGATGTTAGATTAAAATTTGTATCCAGCTAGCTTGCATTAGAATCACTAAAGGTTGTTGCATATTGATTATGAGAGTTCCTAAATGTCTTGTCTTGATTCTGATAAGAGCTTGCTTGCATTTAGAGAATGGAAAGCTTGCAATAGATGGATCTTAACTATAATAAGAGGCCATCTAAGTGCAATGCGAGTGAGACATTGGCACAAGCCAATGCATTGTGTCTTATCTTTGCTGGAGTTTGAGTGTTGTTTCAGGTTCACTAGGTTTGCTCTCGGTTCACCATACATCCAAGTGAAAGAGGAAGGCTGATCCCATAGGGGATGACTTCTTCATCATAAGTTCAATGATATTGTTTCAACTTCAGGATGATTCCACCCTGATTTATGAGTCCAAATAAAGCTTCTTACATCTTGATTCATTCTGGTTTGATTAGAATCAAGAAGAAATTACCAAATCTCCAAAAAGGGTAAATTGGAGTCACTTCGGTGAAAAGTGGGATAACTTCTTCATCATAACTCCTATGATCTTGATTCAACTTCAGGGTGATTCTACACTTATTAATGAGTCCAAATCAAGCTTCTTACATCGTGATTCATTCTGGTATTATTAGTATCAAGAATAAATTGCCAAATCTCCAAACAGGACAAATTGGAGTCACTTCGGTTAAAAGTGGAATAACATCTTCATCATAACTCCTATGATATTGATTCAATTCAGGATGATTATCCACTGATTTATGAGTCCAAATAAAGCTTTTTACATCTTGATTCATTCTGGTTTGATTAGAATCAAGAAGAAATTGCCAAATCTCCAAACAAAGTAAACTGGAGTCACTTCGGTTAAAAGTGGAATAACTTCTTCATCATAACTCCTATGATATTGATTCAACTTCAGGATGATTATACACTGATTTATTAGTCCAAATAAAGCTTCGTACATCTTTGTTCATTCTGGTTTGATTAGAATCAAGAAGAAACTGCCAAATCTCCAAACAAGGTAAAATGGAATCACTTTGGTTAAAAGTGGGATTACTTCTTCATCATAACTCCAATGATATTGATTCAACTTCAGGGTGATTATCCACTGATTTATGAGTCCAAATAAAGCTTCTTACATCTTGATTCATTCTGGTTTGATTAGAATCAAGAAGAAATTGCCAAATCTCCAAACAGGGAAAATATAGAGTCACTTCGGTTAAAAGTGGGATAACTTCATCATCATAACTCCTATGATCTTGATTCAACTTCAGGGTGATTCTACACTTATTAATGAGTCCAAATTAAGCTTCTTACATCGTGATTCATTCTGGTTTTATTAGTATCAAGAATAAATTGCCAAATCTCCAAACAGGACAAACTGGAGTCACTTTGGTTAAAAGTGGAATAACATCTTCATCATAACTCCAATGATATTGATTCAACTTCACAGTGATTATCCACTGATTTATGAGTCCAAATAACGCTTTTTACATCTTGATTCATTCTGGTTTGATTAGAATCAAGTAGAAATTACCAAATCTCCAAACAGGGTAAACTGGAGTCACTTCGGTTAAAAGTGGGATTACTTCTTCATCATAACTCCTATGATCTTGATTCAAATTCAGGGTGATTCTAAACTGATTTATAAATCCAAATCAAGCTTCTTACATCGTGATTCATTCTGGTTTTATTAGTATCAAGAAGAAATTGCCAACTCTCCAAACAGGGCAAACTGGAATCACTTCGGTTAAAAGTGGGATAACTTTTTCATCATAACTCCAATGATATTGGTTCAACTTCAGGATGATTCTACACTGATTTATGTGTCCAAATCAAGATTCTTACATCTTGATTCATTCTGGTTTGATTAGAATCAAAAAGAAATTGCCAAATCTACAAACAGGGTATACTGGAATCACTTCGGTTAAAAGTGGGATAACTTCTTCATCATAACTCCTATGATCTTGATTCAACTTCAGGGTGATTCCACACTTATTAATGAGTACAAATCAAGCTTCTTACATCTTGATTCATTCTGGTTTGATTAGAATCAAGAAGAAATTGCCAAATCTCCAAACAGAGTAAACTGGAGTCACTTCGGATAAAAGTGAGATAACTTCTCCATCATAACTCCTATGATCTTGCAGGGTGACTCTAAACTGATTTATGAGTCAAAATCAAGCTTCTTACATCGTGATTCATTCTGGTTTTATTTGTATCAAGAAGAAATTTCCAAATCTTCAAACAGGGTAAACTGGAATCACTTCGGTTAAAAGTGGAATAACATCTTCATCATAACTCCTATGATATTGATTCAACTTCAGGATGATTATCCTTTATGAGTCCAAATAAATCTTCGTACATCTTGATTAATTCTGGTTTGATTAGAATCAAGAAGAAACTGCCAAATCTCTAAACAGGGTAAAATGGTGTCACTTCGGATAAAAGTGGGTTAACTTTTTCATCATAACTCCTATGATCTTGATTCAACTTCAGGGTGATTCTAAACTGATTTATGAGTCCAAATTAAGCTTCTTACATTGTGATTCGTTCTCGTTTTATTAGAATCAAGAAGAAATTGCCAAATCTCCAAACATGGTAAACTGGAATCACTTCGGTTAAAAGTGGGATAACTTCTTCATCATAACTCCTATGATCTTGATTCAACTTCAAGGTTATTCTACACTGATTTATGAGTCCAAATCAAGATTCTTACATCGTGATTCATTCTGGTTTTATTTGTATCAAGAATAAATTGTCAAATCTCCAAACACGATAAACTGGAATCACTTCGGTTAAAAGTGGGATAATTTCTTCACCATAACTTTTATGATCTTGATTCAAATTCAGGGTGATTAGCAACTGATTGATGAGTCCAAATCAAGCTTCTTACATCGTGATTCATTCTGGTTTTATTTGTATCAAGAAGAAATTGCCAAATCTCCAAACAGGGTAAACTGGAATCACTTCGGTTAAAAGTGGGATAACTTCTTCATCATAACTCCTATGATATTGATTCAACTTCAGGATGATTATACACTGATTTATGAGTCCAAATAAAGATTCTTACATCTTTATTCATTCTGGTTTGATTAGAATCAAGAAGAAACTGCCAAATCTCCAAACAGGGTAAAATGGAGTCACTTCGGATAAAAGTGGGTTAACTTCTTCATCATAACTCCTATGATCTTGATTCAACTTCAGGGTGATTCTAAACTGATTTATGAGTCCAAATCAAGATTCTTACATCGTGATTCATTCTGGTTTTATTTGTATCAAGAAGAAATTGCCAATTCTCCAAACAGGATAAACTGGAATCACTTTAGTTAAAAGTCGGATAACTTGTTCATCATAACTCCTATGATATTGATTCAACTCCAGGGTGATTCTACACTGATTTATGAGTACAAATAAAGCTTCTTACATCTTGATTCATTCTGGTTTGATTAGAATCAAGAAGAAATTGCCAAATCAGAGTAAACTGGAGTCACTTCGGTTAAAAGTGGGAAAACTTCCTCATCATAAATCCTATGATCTTGATTCAACTTCAGGGTGATTCTACACTGATTTATGAGTCCAAATAAAGCTTCTTACATCTTGATTCATTCTGGTTTTATTAGTATCAAAAAGAAATTGCCAACTCTCCAAATAGGCAAACTGGAATCACTTTGGTTAAAAGTGGGATAACTTCTTTACCATAACTCCAATGATATTGATTCAACTTCAGGGTGATTATCCACTGATTTAAGAGTCCAAATAAAGCTTCTTACATCTTGATTCATTATGGTTTGATTAGAATCAAGAAGAAATTGCCAAATCTCCAAACGGGGTAAACTGGAGTCACTTCGGTTAAAAGTGGGATAACTTCTTCATCATAACTCCTATGATCTTGATTCAACATCAGGGTGATTCTACACTTATTAATGAGTCCAAATCAAGCTTCTTACATCGTGATTCATTCTGGTTTTATTAGTATCAAGAATAAATTGCCAAATCTCCAAACAGGACAAACTGGAGTCACTTCGGTTAAAAGTGAAATAACATCTTCATCATAACTCCTATGATATTGATTCAATTCAGGATGATTATCCACTGATTTATGAGTTCAAATAAATCTTCTTACATCTTGATTCATTCTGGTTTGATTAGAATCAAGAAAAAATTGCCAAATCTCCAAACAGAGTAAACTGGAGTCACTTTGGTTAAAAGTGGGATAACTTCTTCATCATCACTCATATGATCTTGATTCAACTTCAGGGTGATTCTACACTGATTTATGAGTCCAGATCAAGCTTCTTACATCGTGATTCATTCTGGTTTTATTAGTATCAAGAATAAATTGCAAAATCTCCAAACAGGACAAAATGGAATCACTTCAGTTAAAAGTGGAATAACATCTACATCATAACTCCTATGACATTGATTCAATTCAGGATGATTATCCACTGATTTATGAGTCCAAATAAAGATTCTTACATATTGATTCATTCTGGTTTGATTAGAATCAAGAAGAAATTGCCAAATCTCCAAACAGGGTAAACTGGAGTCACTTCGGTTAAAAGTGGGATAACTTCTTCATCATAACTCCTATGATCTTGATTCAACTTCAGGGTGATTCTACACTTATTAATGAGTACAAATCAAGATTCTTACATCTTGATTCATTCTGGTTTGATTAGAATCAAGAAGAAATTGCCAAATCCCCAAACAGAGTAAACTGGAGTCACTTCGGATAAAAGTGGGATAACTTCTCCATCATAACTCCTATGAACTTGATTCAAATTCAGGGTGACTCTAAACTGATTTATGAGTCAAAATCAAGCTTCTTACATCGTGATTCATTCTGGTTTTATTAGTATCAAAAATAAATAGCCAAATCTCTAAACAGGACAAACTGTAATCACTTCAGTTAAAAGTGGAATAACATGTACATCATAACTCCTATGATATTGATTCAACTCAGGATGATTATCCACTGATTTATGAGTCCAAATAAAGCTTCTTACATATTGATTCATTCTGGTTTGATTAGAATCAAGAAAAAATTGCCGAATCTCCAAACAGGGTAAACTGGAGTCACTTCGGTTAAAAGTGGGATAACTTCTTCATCATAACTCCTATGATCTTGATTCAACTTCAGGGTGATTCTACACTTATTAATGAGTCCAAATCAAGCTTCTTACATCGTGATTCATTCTGTTTTATTAGTATCAAGAATAAATTGCCAAATCTCCAAACAGGACAAAGTGGAGTCACTTCGGTTAAAAGTGGAATAACATCTTCATCATAACTCCTATGATATTGATTCAATTTAGGATGATTATCCACTGATTTATGAGTCCAAATAGAGCTTTTTACATCTTGATTCATTCTGGTTTGATTAGAATCAAGAAGAAATTGTCAAATCTCCAAACAGAGTAAACTGGAGTCACTTCGGTTAAAAGTGGGATAACTTCTTCATCATAACTCCTATGATATTGATTCAACTTCAGGATGATTATACACTGATTTATGAGTCCAAATAAAGCTTCTTACACCTTTATTCATTCTGGTTTGATTAGAATCTAGAAGAAATTGCCAAATCTCCAAACAGGGTAAACTGGAGTCACTTCGGTTAAGTGGGATAACTTCTTCATCATAACTCCTATGATCTTGATTCAACTTCAGGGTGATTCTACACTTATTAATGAGTCCAAATCAAGCTTCTTACATTGTGATTCATTCTGGTTATATTAGTATCAAGAATAATTTGCCAAATCTCCAAACATGACAAACTGGAGTCACTTTGGTTAAAAGTGGAATAACTTCTTCATCATAACTCCTATGATATTGATTCAATTCAGGATGATTATCCACTGATTTATGAGTTCAAATAAATCTTCTTACATCTTGATTCATTCTGGTTTGATTAGAATCAAGAAGAAATTGCCAAATCTCCAAACAGAGTAAACTGGAGTCGCTTTGGTTAAAAGTGGGATAACTTCTTCATCATCACTCCTATGATCTTGATTCAACTTCAGGGTGATTCTACACTGATTTATGAGTCCAAATCAAGCTTCTTACATCGTGATTCATTCTGGTTTTATTAGTTTCAAGAATAAATTGCCAAATCTCCAAAAAGGACAAAATGGAATCACTTCAGTTAAAAGTGGAATAACATCTACATCATAACTCCTATGATATTGATTCAATTCAGGATGATTATCCACTGATTTATGAGTCCAAATAAAGATTCTTACATATTGATTCATTCTGGTTGGATTAGAATCAAGAAGAAATTGCCAAATCTCCAAATAGGGTAAACTGGAGTCACTTCGGTTAAAAGTGGGATAACTTCTTCATCATAACTCCTATGATCTTGATTCAACTTCAGGGTGATTCTACGCTTATTAATGAGCACAAATCAAGCTTCTTACATCTTGATTTATTCTGGTTTGATTAGAATCAAGAAGAAATTGCCAAATCTCCAAACAGAGTAAACTGGACTCACTTCGGATAAAAGTTGGATAACTTCTCCATCATAACTCCTATGATCTTTATTCAAATTCAGGGTGACTCTAAACTGATTTATGAGTCAAAATCAAGCTTCTTACATCGTGATTCATTCTGGTTTTATTTGTATCCAGAAGAAATTGCCAAATCTTCAAACAGGGTAAACTGGAATCACTTCGGTTAAAAGTGGAATAACATCTTCATCTTAACTCCTATGATATTGATTCAACTTCAGGATGATTATCCACTGATTTATGAGTCCAAATAAAACTTCTTACATCTTGAGTCATTCTGGTTTGATTAGAACCAAGAAGAACTTGCCAAATCTCCAAACAGGGTAAACTGGAATCACTTTAGTTAAAAGTGGGATAACTTCTTCATCATAACTCCTATGATCTTAATTCAACTTCAGGGTGATTCTACACTGATTTAAGAGTCCAAATCAAGCTTCTTACATCGTGATTCATTCTGGTTTTATTACTATCAAGAATAAATTGCCAAATCTCCAGACAGGACAAACTGTACTCACTTCAGTTAAAAGTGGAATAACATCTACATCATAACTCCTATGATATTGATTCAATTCATGATGATTATCCACTGATTTATGAGTCCAAATAAAGCTTCTTACATATTGATTCATTCTGGTTTGATTAGAATCAAGAAGAAATTGCCGAATCTCCAAACAGGGTAAACTGGAGTCACTTCGGTTAAAAGTGGGATAACTTCTTCATCATAACTCCTATGATCTTGATTCAACTTCAGGGTGATTCTACACTTATTAATGAGTCCAAATCAAGCTTCTTACATCGTGATTCATTCTGGTTTTATTAGTATCAAGAATAAATTGCCAAATCTCCGAATAGGACAAACTGGAGTCACTTCGGTTAAAAGTGGAATAACATCTTCATCATAACTCCTATGATATTGATTCTATTCAGGATGATTATCCACTGATTTATGAGTCCAAATAAAGCTTTTTACATCTTCATTCATTCTGGTTTGATTAGAATCAAGAAGAAATTGCCAAATCTCCAAACAGAGTAAACTGGAGTCACTTCGGTTAAAAGTGGGATAACTTCTTCATCATAACTCCTATGATATTGATTCAACTTCAGGATGATTATACACTGATTTATGAGTCCAAATAAAGATTCTTACATCTTTATTCATTCTGGTTTGATTAGAATCAAGAAGAAACTGCCAAATCTCCAAACAGGGTAAAATGGAGTCACTTCGGATAAAAGTGGGTTAACTTCTTCATCATAACTCCTATGATCTTGATTCAACTTCAGGGTGATTCTAAACTGATTTATGAGTCCAAATCAAGATTCTTACATCGTGATTCATTCTGGTTTTATTTGTATCAAGAAGAAATTGCCAATTCTCCAAACATGATAAACTGGAATCACTTCAGTTAAAAGTCGGATAACTTGTTCATCATAACTCCTATGATCTTGATTCAACTCCAGGGTGATTCTACACTGATTTATGAGTCCAAATAAAGCTTCTTACATCTTGATTCATTCTGGTTTGATTAGAATCAAGAAGAAATTGCCAAATCCCCAAACAGAGTAAACTAGAGTCACTTCGGTTAAAAGTGGGATAACTTCTTCATCATAAATCCTATGATATTGATTCAACTTCAGGGTGATTCTACACTGATTTATGAGTCCAAATCAAGCTTCTTACATCTTGATTCATTCTGGTTTTATTAGTATCAAAAATAAATTGCCAAATCTCTAAACAGGTCAAACTGGAATCACTTTAGTTAAAAGTGGGATTACTTCTTCATCATAACTCCAATGATATTGATTCAACTTCAGGGTGATTATCCACTGATTTATGAGTCCAAATAAAGCTTCTTACATCTTGATTCATTCTGGTTTGATTAGAATCAAGAAGAAATTGCCAAATCTCCAAACAGGGAAAATTAGAGTCACTTCGGTTAAAAGTGGGATAACTTCTTCATCATAACTCCTATGATCTTGATTCAACTTCAGGGTGATTTTACACTTATTAATGAGTCCAAATCAAGCTTCTTGCATCGTGATTCATTGTGGTTTTATTAGTATCAAGAAAAAATTGCCAAATCTCCAAACAAGACAAACTGGAGTCACTTTAGTTAAAAGTGGAATAACATCTTCATCATAACTCCAATGATATTGATTCAACTTCAGGGTGATTATCCACTGATTTATGAGTCCAAATAAAGCTTCTTACATCTTGATTCATTCTGGTTTGATTAGAATCAAGTAGAAATTACCAAATCTCCAAACAGGGTAAACTGGAGTCACTTCGGTTAAAAGTGGGATAACTTCTTCATCATAACTCCTATGATCTTGATTCAAATTCAGGGTGATTCTAAACTGATTTATGAATCCAAATCAAGCTTCTTACATCGTGATTCATTATGGTTTTATTAGTATCATGAAGAAATTGCCAACTCTCCAAACAGGGCAAACTGGAATCACTTCGGTTAAAAGTGGGATAACTTTTCATCATAACTCCAATGATATTGGTTCAACTTCAGGATGATTCTACACTGATTTATGTGTCCAAATCAAGATTCTTACATCTTGATTCATTCTGGTTTGATTAGAATCAAGAAGAAATTGCCAAATCTCCAAACAGAGTAAACTGGAGTCACTTCGGATAAAAGTGGGATAACTTCTCCATCATAACTCCTATGATCTTGATTCAAATTCAGGGTGACTCTAAACTGATTTATGAGTCAAAATCAAGCTTCTTACATCGTGATTCATTCTGGTTTTATTTGTATCAAGAAGAAATTGCCAAATCTTCAAACAGGGTAAACTGGAATCACTTCGGTTAAAAGTGGAATAACATCTTCATCATAACTCCTATGATATTGATTCAACTTCAGGATGATTATCCACTGATTTATGAGTCCAAATAAAGCTTCTTACATCTTGATTCATTCTGGTTTGATTAGAATCAAGAAGAAACTGCCAAATCTCTAAACAGGGTAAAATGGTGTCACTTCGGATAAAAGTGGGTTAACTTCTTCATCATAACTCCTATGATCTTGATTCAACTTCAGGGTGATTCTAAACTTATTTATGAGTCCAAGTCAAGCTTCTTACATTGTGATTCATTCTCGTTTTATTAGAATCAAGAAGAAATTGCCAAATCTCCAAACATGGTAAGCTGAAATCACTTCGGTTAAAAGTGGGAAAACTTCTTCATCATAACTCCAATGATCTTGATTCAACTTCAGGGTTATTCTACACTGATTTATGAGTCCAAATTAAGATTCTTACATCGTGATTCATTCTAGTTTTATTTGTATCAAGAAGAAATTGTCAAATCTCCAAACAGGATAAACTGGAATCACTTCGGCTAAAAGTGGGATAATTTCTTCACCATAACTCCTATGATCTTGATTCAAATTCAGGGTGATTAGCAACTGATTTATGAGTCAAAATCAAGCTTCTTACATCGTGATTCATTCTGGTTTTATTTGTATCAAGAAGAAATTGCCAAATCTCCAAACAGGGTAAACTGGAATCACTTCAGTTAAAAGTGGGATAACTTCTTCATCATAACTCCTATGATATTGATTCAACTTCAGGGTGATTCTAAACTGATTTATAAGTCCAAATCAAGATTCTTACATCGTGATTCATTCTGGTTTTATTTGTATCAAGAAGAAATTGCCAAATCTCCAAACATGGTAAGCTGGAATCACTTCGGATAAAAGTGGGTTAACTTCTTCATCATAACTCCTATGATCTTGATTCAACTTCAGGGTGATTCTAAACTGATTTATAAGTCCAAATCAAGATTCTTACATCGTGATTCATTCTGGTTTTATTTGTATCAAGAAGAAATTGCCAATTCTCCAAACAGGATAAACTGGAATCACTTTAGTTAAAAGTCGGATAACTTGTTCATCAACTCCTATGATCATGATTAAACTCCAGGGTGATTCTACACTGATTTATGAGTACAAATAAAGCTTCTTACATCTTGATTCATTCTGGTTTGTTTAGAATCAAGAAGAAATTGCCAAATCAGAGTAAACTGGAGTCACTTCGGTTAAAAGTGGGATAACTTCCTCATCATAAATCCTATGATCTTGATTCAACTTCAGGGTGATTATCCACTGATTTATGAGTCCAAATAAAGCTTCTTACATCTTGATTCATTCTGGTTTTATTAGTATCAAGAAGAAATTGCCAAATCAGAGTAAACTGGAGTCACTTCGGTTAAAAGTGGGATAACTTCCTCATTATAAATCCTATGATCTTGATTCAACTTCAGGGTGATTCTACACTGATTTATGAGTCCAAATCAAGCTTCTTACATCTTGATTCATTCTGGTTTTATTAGTATCAAAAAGAAATTGCCAACTCTCCAAACAGGCAAACTGGAATCACTTTGGTTAAAAGTGGGATTACTTCTTCATCATAACTCCAATGATATTGATTCAACTTCAGGGTTACTCAACACTGATTTATGAGTCCAAATCAAGCTTCTTACATTGTGATTCATTCTCGTTTTATTTGTATCAAGAAGAAATTGCCAAATCTTCAAACAGGGTAAACTGGAATCACTTTGGTTAAAAGTGGGATTACTTCCTCATCATAACTCCATTGATATTGATTCAACTTCAGGATGATTCTCCACTGATTTATAAGTCCAAATAGAGCTTCTTACTTCTTAATTCATTATGGTATGATTAGAACCAAGAAGAAATTGCCAAATCTCCAAACAGGGTAAACTAGAGTCACTTCGGTTAAAAGTGGGATAACTTCTTCATCATAACTCCTATGATCTTGATTCAACTTCAGGGTGATTCTACACTTATTAATGAGTCCAAATCAAGCTTCTTAAATCGTTATTCCTTCTGGTTTTATTAGTATCAAGAATAAATTGCCAAATCTCCAAACAGGACAAACTGGAGTCACTTTTGTTAAAAGTGGAATTAAATCTTCATCATAACTCCAATGATATTGATTCAACTTCAGGGTGATTATCCACTGATTTATGAGTCCAAATAAAGCTTCTTACATCTTGATTTATTCTGGTTTGATTAGAATCAAGAAGAAATTACAAAATCTCCAAACAGAGTAAACTGGAGTCACTTCGGTTAAAAGTGGGATTACTTCTTCATCATAACTCCTATGATCTTGATTCAAAATCAGGGTGATTCTAAACTGATTTATGAATCCAAATCAAGCTTCTTACATCGTGATTCATTGTTTTTTTTATTAGTATCAAGAAGAAATTGACAACTCTCCAAACAGGGCAAACTGGAATCACTTCGGTTAAAAGTGGGATAACTTCTTCATCATAACTCCAATGATATTGGTTCAACTTCAGGATGATTCTACACTGATTTATGTGTCCAAATCAAGATTCTTACGTCTTGATCATTCTGGTTTGATTAGAATCAAGAATAAATTGCCAAATCTCCAAACAGGGTATAATGGAATCACTTCGGTTAAAAGTGGGATAACTTCTTCATCATAACTCCTATGATCTTGATTCAACTTCAGGGTGATTCTACACTTATTAATGAGTACAAATCAAGCTTCTTACATCTTGATTCATTCTGTTTTGATTAGAATCAAGAAGAAATTGCCAAATCTCCAAACAGAGTAAACTGAAGTCACTTCGGATAAAAGTGGGATAACTTCTCCATCATAACTCCTATGATCTTGATTCAAATTCAGGGTGACTCTAAACTGATTTATGAGTCAAAATCAAGCTTCTTACATCGTGATTCATTCTGGTTTTATTTGTATCAAGAAGAAATTGCCAAATCTTCAAACAGGGTAAACTGGAATCACTTCGGTTAAAAGTGGAATAACATCTTCATCATAACTCCTATGATATTGATTCAATTTCAGGATGATTATTCACTGATTTATGAGTCCAAATAAAGCTTCTTACATCTTGATTCATTCTGGTTTGATTAGAAACAAGAAGAATTTGCCAAATCTCCAAACAGGGTAAACTGGAATCACTTCAGTTAAAAGTGGGATAACTTCTTCATCATAACTCCTATGATATTGATTCAACTTCAGGGTGATTATAGACTGATTTATGCGTCCAAATCAAGATTCTTACATCGTGATTCATTCTGGTTTGATTAGAATCAAGAAGAAATTGTCAAATCTCCAAAAAGGGTAAACTGGAATCACTTCGGTTAAAAGTGAGATAACTTCTTTATCATAACTCCTATGATATTGATTCAACTTCAGGGTGATTCTAAACTGATTTATAAGTCAAAATCAAGATTCTTACATCGTGATTCATTCTGGTTTTATTTGTATCAAGAAGAAATTGCCAAATCTCCAAACATGGTAAACTGGAATCACTTCGGATAAAAGTGGGTTAACTTCTTCATCATAACTCCTATGATCTTGATTCAACTTCAGGGTGATTTTAAACTGATTTATAAGTCCAAATCAAGATTCTTACATCGGGATTCATTCTGGTTTTATTTGTATCAAGAAGAAATTGCCAATTCTCCAAACAGGATAAACTGGAATCACTTTAGTTAAAAGTCGGATAACTTGTTCATCAACTCCTATGATCATGATTCAACTCCAGGGTGATTCTACACTGATTTATGAGTACAAATGAAGCTTCTTACATCTTGATTCATTCTGGTTTGTTTAGAATCAAGAAGAAATTGCCAAATCAGAGTAAACTGGAGTCACTTCGGTTAAAAGTGGGATAACTTCCTCATCATAAATCCTATGATCTTGATTCAACTTCAGGGTGATTCTACACAGATTAATGAGTCCAAATCAAGCTTCTTACATCGTGATTCATTCTGGTTTTATTAGTATCAAGAATAAATTGCCAATATCCAAACATGGCAAACTGGAATCACTTCGGTTAAAAGTGAGATAACTTCTTCATCATAAGTCCAATGATATTAATTCAACTTCAGGGTGACTCAACACTGATTTATGAGTCCAAATCAAGCTTCTTACATTGTGATTCATTCTCGGTTTATTAGAATCAAGAAGAAATTGCCAAATCTCCGAACAGGGTAAACTGGAATCACTTCGGTAAAAAGTGGGATAACTTCTTCATCATAACTCCTATGATCTTGATTCAACTTCAGGGTGATTGTACACTGATTTATGAGTCCAAATCAAGATTCTTACATCGTGATTCATTCTGGTTTTATTTGGATCCAGAAGAAATTGTCAAATCTCCAAACAGTATAAACAAGAATCACTTCGGTTAAAAGTGAGATAATTTCTTCACCATAACTCCTATGATAATGATTCAACTTCAGGATGATTATACACTGATTTATGAGTCCAAATAAAGCTTCTTACATCTTTATTCATTCTGGTTTGATTAGAATCAAGAAGAAACTGCCAAATCTCCAAACAGGGTAAAATGGAGTCACTTCGTATAAAAGTGGGTTAACTTCTTCATCATAACTCTTATGATCTTGATTCAACTTCAGGGGGATTTTAAACTGATTTATGAGTCCAAATCAAGATTCTTACTTAGTGATTCATTCTGGTTTTATTTTTATCAAGAAGAAATTGCCAATTCTCCAAACAGGATAAACTGAAATCACTTTAGTTAAAAGTCGGATAACTTGTTCATCATAACTCCTAAGATCTTGATTCAACTCCAGGGTAATTGTATACTGATTATGAGTCCAAATAAAGCTTCTTACATCTTTATTCATTCAGGTTTGATTAGAATCAAGAAGAAATTGCCAAATCAGAGTAAACTGGAGTCACTTAGGTTAAAAGTGGGATAACTTCCTCATCATAAATCGTATGATCTTGATTCAACTTCAGGGTGATTCTACACTGATTTATGAGTCCAAATAAAGCTTCTTATATCTTAATTCATTCTGGTTTTATTAGTATCATGAAGAAATTGCCAAATCCCCAAATAGGGCAAACTGGAGTCACTTCGGTTAAAAGTGGGATAACTTCTTCATCATAACTCCTATGATCTTGATTCAACTTCAGGGTGATTCTACACTTATTAATGAGTCCAAATCAAGCTTCTTACATCGTGATTCATTCTGGTTTTATTAGTATCAAGAATAAATTGCCAAATCTCCAAACATGACAAACTGGAATCACTTTAGTTAAAAGTGGAATAACATCTACATCACAACTCCTATGATATTGATTCAATTCAGGATGATTATCCACTGATTTATGAGTCCAAATAAAGCTTCTTACATATTGATTCATTATGGTTTGATAAGAATCAAGAAGAATTTGCTAAATCTCCAAACAGGGTAAACTGGAGTCACTTCGGTTAAAAGTGGATAACTTCTTCATCATAACTCCTATGATCTTGATTCAACTTCAGGGTGATTCTACACTTATTAATAAGTCCAAATCAAGCTTCTTACATCGTGATTCATTATGGTTTTATTAGTATCAAGAATAAATTGCCAAATCTTCAAACAAGACAAACTGGAGTCACTTCGGTTAAAAGTGGAATAACATCTTCATCATAACTCCTATGATATTTATTCAATTCAGGATGATTATCGACTGATTTATGAGTCCAAATAAAAATTATTACATCTTGATTCATTCTGGTTTGATTAGAATCAAGAAGAAATTGCCAAATCTCCAAAACAGGATAAACTGGAGTCACTTCGGTTAAAAGTGGGATAACTTCTTCATCATAACTCCTATGATCTTGATTCAACATCAGGGTGATTCTACACTATTAATGAGTCCAAATCAAGCTTCTTACATCGTGATTCATTATGGTTTTATTAGTATCAAGAATAAATTGCCAAATCTCCAAATAGGACAAACTGGAGTCACTTCGGTTAAAAGTGGAATATCTTCATCATAACTCCTATGATATTTATTCAATTCAGGATGATTATCGACTGATTTATGAGTCCAAATAAAACTTCTTACATCTTGATTCATTCTGGTTTGATTAGAATCAAGAAGAAATTGCCAAATCTCCAAACAGGATAAACTAGAGTCACTTCGGTTAAAAGTGGGATAACTTCTTCATCATAACTCCTATGATCTTGATTCAACATCAGGGTGATTTTACACTTATTAATGAGTCCAAATCAAGCTTCTTACATCGTGATTCATTCTGGTTTTATTGTATCAAGAATAAATTGCCAAATCTCCAAACAGGACAAACTGGAATCTGTTGAACAAATAA